>JAJOOB010002949.1:0-126338 GCA_029582485.1 Solanum tarapatanum
CCAGGGACTAAGCTTCCCCTTCTTACTAAATCTCATAACACCCTTCATGTGTGATACTTTCAAATATACCCAATCATCTACTTCAAATTCTAAGTCTCTTCTCCTAACATCAATGTAGAATTTACGACGACTATGTGGTATTTTCAATCTCTCTTCAATAACCTTCAGTTTCTCCATTTCTTGATAAACTTAGTCTAGTCCTATCAACCCATCTTCACCAACCTCAAACCATCCAATAGGAGATCTCTATCTTCTCCCATAAAGAGCTCCATAGGAAGCCATTTGGATGCTAGAAATCAATCAAAAAAGCCATCAACATATCCTCTTAAGTATGAATAGTGCTCTCTTCTTGACCATTTGTCTGAGTATGAAAATCAGTACTCAAGTTTATCTTTGAACCCAAGCCTTTTTTGGAATGACTTTCAAAATTTTGCAGTAAATTGTGCACCTCTATCTGAAATAATGGACACTGGAACTCCATGAAGTCTTACTACCTCTTCAATATATAACTTGGCGTAATCCTCTACGTAATTGGTAGTCTTTACCGGCAAAAAGTGGGCTCATTTAGTAATTCAATCAATAATCACCCAAATAGAATCATGTAGCCTGCGAGACCGCGGAAAGCCAGTTATGAAATCTATATTGATCATCTCCCACTTCAATCCCGGAAGTTCAATGTTCTAAGGGAATACCACCGGGCCTTTGGTGCTCTACTTTAACTTGTTGAAAATTTGGACATTCAGCAACGAACTCATCAATACCTTTCTTCATGCTATTCCACAAATATACTTTCTCAAGTTATGATACATCTTTGTGGAACCCGGATGAATAGAATATTTGGAGCTATGAGCTTCCTCCATGATCCTCTCTTGGAGTTCATCTACTCTTGGTACACAAAATTTACCTTGATACCTAAATACACCATCTCCCCCTTGTTCAAAAGCCATTACTTTTTGCTTATTAACATTTTCTTTCAATTCAAGCAAATATTGGTCTTGCTTTTATTTCACTTCTGACACTAATGATGATTCAGCCCCATTCATTACCACTACTCCTCCTTCTGTGAAATCCATTAATTGAACTCCTAATCGTGCAAGTCTGTGCACATCTTTTGCTACTCTCTCTTCTCTTCTTCAACATGGGCGGTACTACCCATAGACAACCTATTCAAAGCATCAACAACAAAATTAGCCTTACCTAGGTGATATAGAATACTCATGTCATAATCCTTGAGTAATTCTAACCACCTCCTATGTCTGAGATTAAGCTCTTTCTAACTAAACACATACTGAAGACTCTTGTGATCAGTGAACACATCCATATGAACACCATAAAAATAAAGACGCCATATCTTCAAAGAAAATACTATGACAGCCAACTCTAGATCATGGGTTGGATTATTCTTCTCGTGAACCTTCAGTTGTCTAGAGGCATAAGCTATAACTTTACCATTTTGCAATAACACACAACCCAAACCAACTCTGGACACATCACAATATACAACAAAGCCTTGAGTACCCTCTGGTAATGTCAATACTGGGGCAATAGTCAACCTAGTCTTCAATTCCTGAAAGCTTTTCTTACAAGCTTTAGACCATTGAAACTTCATTGTTTTCTAAGTCAACTTGGTCAAAAGGGATGAAATAGATAAGAACCTCTCGACGAACCTTCAATAATTTCCAGCCAACCCCAAAAAAGTCCTAATATCAGTTGGAGATGTGGGTCTAGGCCAATTCTACAATGCCTCTATTTTCTGAGTATCAACTCTAATCCCATCACTGGAAATAATGTGCCTAAGAAGGCCACAAACTCAAGTCAGAACTCACACTTAGAGAACTTCGCATACAACTCTCTATCCTTTAGAGTTTGGAGAACTATTCTGAGATGACTAGTATGATCTTCCTTATTCCTCGAATAGATTAGAATGTCATCAACGAACACGATAACAAACATATCTAAATAAGTCTTGAATACTATATTCATAAGGTCCATGAATGCTGCAGGCGCATTAGTTAAACCAAACAACATTACCAGAAACTCATAATGACCATAACAGGTCCTGAAAGCTGTCTTTAGAATATCACATTCCTTACTTTCCACAGATGGTAGTTAGATCTAAGGTCTATCATAGAGAAACAATTGGCACCCTAAATTTGATCAAAGAGATCAACAATTTTCGGAAGAGGATACTTATTCTTGATAGTAAGGTTTTTCAATTGACGGTAATTTATGCACATTCTAAGAGAACAATCCTTCTTTCTCACAAATAGGATCGGAGTGCCCGAAGGTGAGATACTTGGTCGAATAAAACCTTTCTCTAGGAGATCTTTCAACTACTCTTTTAACTAAGTAAACTCTACTGGTGCCATCCTATATGGCGGAATATATATAGGACGAATATCGGGAAGAATATCTATACCGAAGTTTATTTCTCTCTCAGGAGGGACTCTAGGAAGATCATCTGGAAACCCTTTTACTACTGGAACTTACTAAATAAGAGGTATCTCAACACTAAAGTCGTTAACTCAGACTAAGTGATAGACACACCCCTTGGAAACTAACTTCCCCGCCTTAAGGTACGAAATAAAACGTTCCTTAGGCCCTGCTAAACTACTCTTCCACTAAATAAGTGGCTCATTAGGAAAATGGAACTTGACAACCCTAGTTCTACAATCAACTGAGGCATAACAGGATTAAAGCTTGTCCATACCTAGAAAGACATCAAAATCTACTATGTCTAACTCAACTAAATTAGACAAGACTCTCTTATGATTGACGGTAATGGTACAATCGCGATAAACTCTCTCTGCTAGAACAGACTCACCAACATGTGTAGAAACACTGAAGGGATCAATAAGTTTCTTAGGAAGAACATCAAAATTCATCACAACATAAGGAGTTACAAGGGATAAACTCTCTCCTGGATCTAGCAAAGCATAAACATCAAAGTTAAACACTTGGATTATACCAGTAACAACATCTGGCGAATCCTCTTACTCTTGGCAACTAGTGATAGCATAAAGACGGTTTCGACCTCCGCCTGCCCCTGAAGTAGCTCCTCTAAATGTAGCTCTGTCTGGTGGAGCAACTGAAAAAGGGTGGGCTCACTGCCCCCATTACCATTTCCCTGCCTTTCTTAGGACACTCTAAAAAAATGAGCGTTTTCACCCTACTTGAAGCAACCAGTGGAGCCCTCATGGCACACGCCTGAGTGGCTCCTACCACACTTAGCACATGCGTGAGGCTTACTCCCCCTTGTGCCATACTACCTTAAGAATGCATATGTCTAGCTCTGAAATTCTGTGAATTCATACTATTGTACTCACCTTTATTCTTTGGTGTAGGTGCAGCAGAAGATGATGGAGCATGTCCTTTTGTTTCTGTTGGAAAGATGACCGGTTGGCATTACTCTTCTGCAGCCCGGACTCATTCCCTATCTTAGATCTTTTGTTTTGAAACTCCTCTCTATCCTTCCGCTTCTCTTCCTCAACCTATTGTACATGGATCATCAACCTTTCTATGTCCATATCTCTTATCAGCATAGTTGCCTTGCCTTCCCTACTAGAAATATGAGACAACCCAGCAACAAACAAACTCATCCTGTTTCTCATGTTAGAAACCATCTCCGGAGTATAGAGGGAAAGTTGTGTAAACTTCACACAATACTCAACAACACTCAAAGAATCCTTCTTAAGGATGAGGAACTCTCAAACCTTTTCTGCTCTTATTTTTCAAGGAAAGAAACGCCCAAAGAAGGCTTTCTCAAACAAATCCCAAGTCACGAGTGATGCACCTTCAGCTTGATTCTTTTTCCATTGATTAAACCAGATTCTAGAGGCACCCTTCATTTGGTATGCAATTAGTTCCACCCTCTCAGCATCAGTAACATGCATAATCTCAAAAATCTTCTAAAGCTCTTCAACAAATTTTCTGGATCCTCAGTGACACTTGAACCAGTGAAGCTTGATGGATTCATCTTTATGAATTCACGGATCCTTGAAGTGTCAACCACTTCTTATCTATTCTCTCTCTGTCCAACTTGATTGGTTACAGCTTGACTTAACATCCGTATAGCTTCATGGACCTCAACATTGGTGACCTCTCCTTGGGGTTGCACTTCAGGTGCATTAGGTACCCCTTGTTCCTATGGTTCAACATTCCTCCTAGCGGGATGACCTCTGATAGCTCTTCATGGAGGTATGATCTGAAAGATACGTGCAAGCATGAATTAGAAGAAAGTTTTTAGAGATAAACTCTATTGCACGAAATGAATATGAAAAAAGTGAGATAGTTCCTGAATGTTGTAGCCTCTTAATTATAGATGTAGCGCACTACACACCGATAACTAGGACTCTATAGACACGACTTCATAGACTCCCTAGGACTCTTGAACTTTATCTCTAATACTAAGTTTGTCACGCCCCGAGCCTACACCATAGGCAAGACTGGCACTTGAGAACCATTGATGTCCCAAGCAAACCCTTGGCTTGGATTAACACATAGCGGAAGACTTACTCATGATAAAAATACTTTAAAAGGAAAACTAAAATCTCAATAAATAACTTAGAATGTATAAAGGACATTCACTAGCCAAAATGGCACTCAAGTCTCAAACATAAAAAATGGAATGGAAAGATTCAAGAACGTTATCAACTAACTGACTATGAAGCCTCTAACAACTTATATGGATGTCGGGACAAGACCCACGATATCTGAATGAACTAAAATGATAAAGTAATAATAAGGAGTCCTCCGGAAGCAAGGTGTCACGACCCAAGAGTACCCCCTAGGCGTAACACGACATACGAAGGGGTCTCATACAAGCCCTTAGCATCATAACTTAGGTAACAGAAAAATATGGAAAATTTAAAACATTTTCATAAGTAAGCGGAAGACTTTACTAAACCTTTGTCTCAAACCATTTATTTAAAATCATGAATAAAAGTCTTGGGATGCAGCCCATATAAAGTCTAAAACATAAGAAATGACATAAAGGAAATAAGGGTTTGTTCTCGAACCTATGAGGACTCACCAATTCTTCAACTCTTCTTGATCCTTGGAAACCTAGCCTTCAAAGCAACTCAATCTCCTCAACCCTACTTTTTATTAGAATGTAGGCAATATGCGTTAGTACAAAATGTACGAAGAATGAAAGCTAGTAAAACATCATAAAAGCATATCAAATGGTTAGTCAACACAAGGCATAAGCATAAGATATAATAACATAGTCATAGCATAATCATCATAGTCATAGCATGGTCTCCAACAAAAGCTTCATGTAAACATAAGTTAACATAAGACATAGTTAATAAGCATAGGAGATAAGTCATGATCATATAAGCATAATAGACTCTTAGTCATATTTACCATAATAGCACCATTCTCAAGTAACTTGAAAAGCATACATGTGCAAAACATGAGTAGCATCCCATAATACCACCAAAGCTAAGTATTCCTTTTAGGACATATTAATCCTAGTCTATATACATGGTCAAACCTCTAAGATTTTCTATACCATAAGGGTTCCATACTCCTAAGTAACCTTAAGGAACAAATGTGCAATGCATTAAAGGCATCCCATACTACCCTTCACACTAAGCATAACCTTGAAGTAATCCTAGTCATATTCATCCTACTTTGGCCTCATTATTACCTTAACTCTCATAACTAATGGAACCTCTCACCTTTAGCCAACTATAACTAGGAAGGACAACTATAGCACAATCCTATCTCAAGACTTCTATATAATGACCCTAAGTCATACTTGTTCAATGCATGCATAGAACCCCATAATACTATTCATCCTAAGTATTACTGTTAGGTCCTCATAATAAAACTTCTTGGTTTGGAACCTAGTTCCTCTCTTTAACCTTAGAACACTATGAGGTATTCTCGTAAGCACATCTTAGTTCATTATTAAGTTGAACCCTAGGAGATACTTCTTTTAGGATGTCTAAGTTCCTTACTCATATGGATCCTATGGGATACTACCTTAAGCATGTCTAAGTCTACTTATGCTCTTGAACACTATGAGGTACTTCATAAGTAAGTCTTAGTTCAATTATTCTTTAGAACACTATGAGATGCTTATTTAAACATGTCTTAGTTCATTGGATATGGAGATTGCTACTAGGAACCTTAACTCCACTATGTGAAGGTCCCCATCTCATAAGACCTAACTTTTGGAAAACCCATACTTTACTACGTAAGAGTTCCCCCTTTAATTTGGATAGTCCTCACATCAACTAGGTATGGCTCTCCTTTCTTCTTGGAGTTCGGACCCTCTCTTGTGTGACACTCCATCTCATTGTCAATATCCACTTGGAGCCAAGCATACACCCAAGGGTTACTTGTTAAGCCTTGCTTAACACTCATCTCTCATGGAAGAATGTCCTTGACAATCCATCCATGCCCAAGTGATTCTATCACTCTCATCTACTAAGAATTCATGAGGTAGGTTAGGTGCGTATAGGCCTTTCATCAAAATCCAACCTATTATACCTCTATTCTCTTTTAGACTTTACTTTCAAAGCCTCAACATCAATAGTTAATAACATTAGTTTCACCCTAAAGCCCTAGCTATTATAATCACAACCTTACTCTCAAGGTTTCTTTCTTAATCTCTTCTTTAAACGTAGATTTCAAGGTAACTTGATTACATCTTTCATTACTAGGTGATTCTAGTCTCAATTGATCATAAAGGTTCAATTCTAACTTTACAAGTCAAGATCAATCATATACAATACAGTCTAGTTCAATTCATGATTAGATGATCCTAACAAGGGTCAATTAATATTCAAGACATTGATTTAGGAAGATCAATTTTGAACCTTCAACTTTGCCTCTAATGGCATAAACCCACAAAGATCACATTCATCAATTTTGATTAGGGTTTACCATAGTAATCACATGAAAACATCATAATATCAGTAAATAAAGATAAATCAATCATAATTGGGTGTTGTCCACTAGATTGGAATCACACCGAAACCCTACCCACAATGCAAGCACAACCCTAGCTAGAATGGGGTTTCTGATTGCACAACTCGGGAAACTATGTGGCCTCTATGGGTGGAAGAACCCATAGATGATAAGGATTCACATACATTGATTAAAATCCCTAAATAAAGGTCTAAACAATGGAGGAACTTCCCTCTTCTCTTCTCTTCTTCTTCTTCACTTCTTAGAGAGAGAGTATTTGGAGAGTAATTTGAGGTCCTAGATGAATGAGTTAATGACTTAGTTTTAGGGGTCTTTTAAGTACCTATAGGTGGCTAATTAACTAACTAACCGACCTACATTAACCTCTAATTAATTACTAACTTAACCCCCAAAGCCTTAAAACTAAAACACTATAGCTGCCAGTGACCCACAAAACCACCACCCACTGACCATGTGTGGGGTCATGGAGCGTGTTGCTGCTTCGTGGATGGATCCTGAAGCTTCAACTTGCAGGCCTGTTTCAGGCCTTAACCCACGAACCCCCACTTACGGGGAGTGGGTCAATCTACGCCCAGTAGATTGCAACTGTAGGTCACTATATTTTGCCGATTTGGCAACTGCTTTTAGGCTCCTCTGAAAGGACCCCTTGGGTTGTCCTTGGGGGGTCGTAGCCAAACGTTTAACCCCTAAAACCCCTATTATAAGTACGGGAATCATTTCTTTTGATTTTAATCCTCATACGACTCTCCAAAACTCCTACGAAAGGATCTAGAACTCACTAGTTCAACCTACTAAATTCCGGGGTGTTACATTATCCCCCACTTGGGAACATTCGTCCTCAAATGACATTTTAAACACTTATTAAAGTCTAAAATCTATCTTAGCAACCCATTATGCATGCAACACATCTAAATGGGCACACCCAAGCAAAAACTTCAATTCAAAACCAAACTCATTCAATGCATCATAAGGGAGTAGGACTACTCCTACCAACCAAAAAATGCATCAATTTTATATCTACTCTTTTTAAAGTAGAAACTAACATCTCCTAGCTAAAACATGTTCAACACATATTCATGGAGCCTAAATGCACATTACTTCTCAAAAAGAATTCACTAAATGAGGAAATCTTTCAACTCCAACTAGGGTATGCTCATACTAAACTCATGAAGTCTGTATGCAAGTCTACAAATGCACTACAACACGAGAGAAAGAACAATGCATATAAGCCATTTCTTACAAGACCTAAGCATTTTCATGAACATGCATATAAGGAAATCATGGCAACATATAAAGCACACAATGACCCTACTAGATAGGCATACTATCCCCCACTTGGGAGTAAGCCTACACAACTTTTCTAAACATCAAGCATACTAAGAACAACTTCAAAGTCCAATATACAAGTCACAAAAGACAAGAAATCTGGAAATTTACTAAAGCATAAAGCATATATCGTAAAGGACATGAGGAGATCACTCTTGATCTTCTATAGATTGGAGAGCATAAGACCTATTCTTCTTTTGAGCACTATCATCCAAACCACTAGAGGTAACTTTCTTATCTTATCTACCCTTATCCTTAAGAACCGGGAAATCTTTCACTTTGTGCCCATCCATCCCACACCCATATACACTATCCATGCCGGCTAGGCACTTACCATAATGACTCCTCCTACACTTGGAGCAATTAGGCTTGGGAAATAGAGACTCACTACCCTTCTCTTGGTCAAACCTAGGGGTGTTGGAAGAATCTTGACCAGAATACCATGGTTTAGTCTTAGGCTTACCTTGTCCATTAGACTTAGCATTAGAAAAGTTCCCATCATTGGTTCTAGCCCTTTTTACCTCCCTATTTATTTTCTTGAGCTTTTTCTACTCAATTTGTTCGGCATGAATCATAAGACTTGAAATGTTCATACTATGGATAAGCATTGCCGAAGGACATTCATTTTCTACCGATTCAGACACTCCAATCACAAACTTATTCGTTCTAGCCCTTGAGTCCTCCACTAGGGTTGAAGCATACTTGGATAGTTAGGTGAACCTAAGAGCATATTCCTTCCCACTCATACCTCCTTGACGAAGGTTGATGAATTCTTGTATTTTCCATTCCCTCAACTCTACGGGAAAGAACCTACCAAGGAATGCTTCCTTGAACCCTTCCCACTCTATTGGACCCGCTCCTAAAACACCTATTATCTTTCCATTGTTCATACCAAATTTGAGCTATATCGCTCAATTGATAAGCGGCTAGTTCCACTTTCTCTATCGTAATAAAGCCCATGATAGCAAGCACCTTATACACCTCATCTATGATACCTAGAGGATCTTCCTCCACCTTGGAGCCATAAAACTCTGGAGGGTTCATCCTCAAAAACTCTCTCACCCTCAAATCTTCAGAATTCACATTATTGGTCAAAGCAACTACTTCCCTATTGACTTGGGGTGCCACGGCTGAAGACAATATTTGGAGTGCCGCCCTTATGTCCATATTTGACTTAGTTCCCAGATCATTATGAACTTGAGGAGGAGCTTGGTGTGGAACTTGAATAGAAATCTCTTGCTCCTCATCACCTTCCTCAACCCTCCTAGCATTAACCCTTGGACTAGCAATACCCAGAAAAATATAGGGCACATATAAGAAAAGGGTCTACTAAAGCCAAGCTCTACGGCACGACTAAGGGAATGAAGAAGTGAGAATTCTGAAGCATACATTAGCCTCCTATTCATAAAAGTGGCACGCTTCACATTTATGAACAAGTCTCTACAAGACATGGTTTGAGACAATCCTAGAACCATTCTAAACCTTGGGCTTTGATTCCAAGTTTGTCACAACCGAAGAGTACCTCCTAGGGGTAACACAACGTAGTTGACCCCCATGGGGTCTCATACAAGCCCTTAGCATCATAACATATGTAATAGAAAAGTATGGAAACTTTAAAACTTCTTTAAGACCATACAATTTAAAACATTTTCATAAGCAAGGGGAAGCCTTTACTAAACCTTTGTCTCAAACCATATATTTAAACTCATGAATAAAAGTCTTGGGAGGCAACCCATATAAAGTCTAAAACATAATAAATGACATAAACGAAATAAGGGTTTGTCCTCAAAGTTATGAGGACTCACCAATTCTTCAACTCTTCTTGATCCTTGGAAACATAACCTTCAAAACAACTCAATATCCTCAACCCTACATTCGATTAGAATTTAGGCAATATGCGTTAGTACAAAATGTACCAAGTATGAAAGCTAGCACAACATCATAAGAGCATCTCAAATGGTTAGTCAACACAAGGCATAATCATAAGATATAATAACATAGTCATAGCATAATCATCATAGTCATAGCATGGTCTCCAACAAAAGCTTCATATAAACATAAGTCAACATAAGACATAGTTAATGAGTATAGGAGATAAGTCATGATCATATAAGCATAATAGACTCTTAGTCCTCTTTACCATAATAGCACCATTCTCAAGTAACCTCAAAAGCATACATGTGCAAAGCAAGAATAGCATCCCATAATACCACCCAAGATAAGTATTTCTTTTGTTTTTATCTTAACCATAGTCTATATACATGGTCAAACCTCTAAGATTTTGTATACCATAAGGGTTCCATACTCCTAAGTAACCTCAAGACACAGTTGGGCAATGCATAAAATGCATCCCATACTACCCTTCACATTAAGCATAACCTTGAAGTCCTCCTAGTCATATTCATCTTACTTTGGCCTCATTATTAGCTTAACTCTCATAACTAAGGGAACCTCTCGCCTTTAGTCAACTATAACTACGAAGGGAAACTATAGCACAATCCTATCTCAAGACTTCTCTTTAATGACCCTAAGTCATACTTGTGCAATGCATACATAGAACCCCATAATACTATTCATGCTAAGTATTACCGTTAGATCAGCATACTAACACTTCTTGGTTTGGAACCTAGTTCCTGTATTTAACCTTAGAACACTATGAGGTACTCTCTTAAGCACATCTAAGTTCATTATTAAGTTTAACCCTAGGAGATACTTCTTTTAGTATGTCTAAGTTCCTTACTCATATTGATCCTACGAGATACTGCCTTAAGAATATCTAAGTCCACTTATACCCTTGAACACTATGAGGTATTTCTTAAGTAAGTCTTAGTTCGATTATGCTTTAGAACACTATGAGATGCTTCCTTAAACATGTCTTAGTTCATTGGATATGGATATTGCTACTAGAAACCTTAACTCCACTATGTGAAGGCCCCCAATCTCATCAGACCTAACTTTGGTAAAACCCACACTCTACTACGTAAGAGTTCCCCCTGTCACTTGTATAGTCCTCACATCAACAAGGCGTGGCTCTCCATTATTCTTGGACTCCAGACCCTATCTTGTGTGACACTCCATCTCAATGTCAATATCCACTTGGAGCCAAGCATACACCCCAAGGTTTACTTGTTAAGCCTTGCTTAACACTCATCTCTCACGGAAGGATGTCCTTAACAATCCATCCATGCCCATGTGATTCTATCACTCTCATCTATTAAGCATTCATAAGGTAGGTTAGGTGAGTATAGGCCTTTCACCATAATCTAACCTATTAGACCTGTATTCTCTTTTAGAGTTTACTCTCAAAGCCTTAGCGTCAATAATTAATCGCATTATCTTCACCCTAAAGCCATAGCTATTATGATCACAACCTTACTCTCCTGGTTTCTTTCTTAATCTTTTCTTTATACCTATATTTCAAGGTAACTTGATCACATCTTTCATTACTAGGTGATTCTAGTCTCAATTGATCATAAAGGTTCAATTCGAACTTTACAAGTCAAGATGAATCATATACAATACAGTCTAGTTCAATTCATGATTAGATGATCCTAACTAGGGTCAATTAGTATACAAGACATTGATTTAGGAGGATCAGTTTTGAACCTTCAAGTTTGCCTCTAATGACATAAAATCACAAAGATCACATTCATCAATTTGGATTAGAGTTTACCATACGAATAACATGACAACATCATAATATCACTAAACAATGCTAAATCAATCATAATTGGGTGTTATCCACTAGATTGGAATCACACCTAAACCCTACCCACAATGCAAGCACAACCCCAACTAGAATGGGGTTTTTTATTTCACAAGTGGGGACACTATGGGGGCTCTATGGGTGGAAGAACCCATAGATGATTAAGCTTCATATACCTTGATTCAAATCCCTAAAGAAAGCTCTCAACAATGGAGGAACATCCCTCTTCTCTTCTCTTTTTCGTTCTCTTCTCTTTTTCGTTCTCTTCTCTTTTTCGTTTTCTTCTTCTTCGTCTTCTTCTTCTTCGTCTTCTTCTTTTTCGTCTTCTTCGTCTTCTTCTTCTTCTTCTTTTTCGTTCTCTTCTCTTTTTCATTTTCTTCTTCTTCTTCGTCTTCTTCGTCTTCTTCGTCTTCGTCTTCTTCGTCTTCGTCTTCTTCGTCTTCTTCTTCTTCTTCTTCTTCTTCGAGAGAGAGAGAGAGATTATTCGGAGAGTAATTTAGGGTGTTAGATGAATGAGTTAATGACTTAGTTTTAGCGGTCTATTAATTACTTATAAGTGGTTAATTAGCTAACTAACCGACCTCCTTTAACCCCTAATTAATTACTAACTTAACCCCCAAAGCCTAACTTAAATTTAAAACACTAAAGCTGCCAGTAACCCATGAAACCACCACCCAAGGACCATGGGTGGGGTCATGGTGCGTGATGCTGCTTTGTGGATGGAGCCTGCAGCTTCAACTTGCCGGCCTGTTGTAGGCCTTGACCCATGAACCCCCACCTACAGGGCATGGGTCAATCTACGCCCAGTAGATTGCAACCGTAGGTCACTATATTTTCCAGATTTGGTGACTGTTTTTGGGGTCTTCTTCAAGGACTGATGTTTGCGTAATCAAGACACAACTTACAATTCAAGTGTCTATGATCATACAATAGTATAGTAACCCAACCAACAGTTGGGGTCGAATCCCGAGGGAGTAGGCTTTCTTCCAAATTCAAAGGTTAAGATTTGATACAGTCTCTTCAACGATATTTGCCCTATACCTTTAGAATTATGGAGTATTTATCAACTTCAGGCCCAAATTCGTGAATAATTACATAGTAAAAAAATACTAGAGTAAAAGTTGGGGAATTGACCAGCCAATTGTCAAATTTCACTTTAGAAGGTAATTGTTGATACCAACAGTAGGTCATTTCATTTTGGGTAGGTCGGACTATGTATAAGATAATTTTCTCTGGAACAATTACCTTTTCTATGACGAATTCTCTCGAACTTCATCACCAATCGGAAGATGCCCAACAATTTTCCCTCATCAAATCAGCTCTCTCGAGCTAGATACAAAGGATAGGTTCTCTGTTTCACTCTCTCGAGCTGAAATCCCACCAACCCACTACTAAGTACGTAGAGATAGTTACTTTGGTTCTGAACTTCTCTCTCGAGCAAGCTCACACTATGGAAAAGGGTTGTACTAAATAATGCAAAATAACTTCAAATCACCATAATGATCTAGACCTACTACAAATCAACCTCCCCGTTCGTATTTCAATACTACCCACTTAGCAAAATTCAACAATTGGCTTCATGGTCAAAACCCCAAGCGAAGGGTTTTAGCCACTCATATTAAAAATGAAAAGAAAATCAACACCCATACTGCTTTCCATCAATAAATGTAGCAAATTTAGGGTTTTACGGGAAAATAAACTAGAAATTTGATTGATTACAAAATCTTTGTAGAAATTCTCTATGAAAATCACACTCAAAACCCTTTTATGGTGTTTTTCTCTCTAATTGCGTCGTTTACGCTTTTTTTGAATGCCCTCTTTCATCTCCAAAAATTAATTTAAAAAAGTCTGAGGTGTGGCTTCCATGGACCATTCGGCGAGGTTAGCCAGGTGTCGCCGACCTGTCGGCAATGCGCCGAGTGTTCATCATGTCGCCTTCAAATTTTTTTTACTCATTCTTGGTTTGAGGACTGTGACTTTAGGCGATTCAGATCTGGGTCACCGAGCATTTCCGTGAATTGCCTTTTTCCTTTTGTTTCGCCCATCTGCATGTGTTCAAATCTTCTTTGGCAACTTTTGGCGATCTGGTTGTCTTCAGCTGAATTTATCGACGACACGCCAACTAGTTCTACTGTTCGCCTAAAATATTCTTCATTTTTCTCCACCTTCTGTACCTTTAGGCAGTATCAAGGTAATTCAGCGATTCACCGACTAAACTTTCCCATCTCCAACATGGTTACGTCCTTGAGCTCTTGGCGCATTTGACGTTGGGCGAGCCCGAGGCCATTGGCGAATCACCCAATGGTTGGGCGATCCTCATGCCTTCTTTTCTTCATTCTTTTGGTTGCCTTGTTCCTTTTTGCTCCATAGTGTCCATGCATTTTCTCTAACGTTCAAATACCTGAAATTCAAGCATTTACGTCTGTTATGTACACAAAATATGAAATTGAGGACGCTAATTTTATTAAAAACAAGCCCTAAATGAGTCCAAATTATGGACTCATCAACATCCCCAACTTAAGCATTTGCTTGTCCTCGAGCACACTTAAGTTCAACCGTTTAAAAAGGATATCTCGCACAGTGCTACACAAGAATCAATCATGAATGCACATAATCAAGACTGAATTTACTCATGCAAAGATCAAATGTGCACTCAAAGTTTCAAGTTGTGACTCACCAATATCAAAGAATCTCAAGCTCACAATACCTGCTTCAAATGGAAGTTCAAGCTCAACTAAAGTGTTTAAATACCCTCACACAAAGAATGATTCCATCTTCACACATAATGGTTCAAAATTTAAAGTTTTGGAATCAACTACAACACTCACACTCACAAAGGTGAATACAATTCACGATTTCACCCATAGGTTTGCCTTTCCAATCAACACCTGCTTTAGCTCACTCAAGATTAAAAAGGTATTTTACGATTTGTAATGGGGTTACGTGCAAAGGTATGGTCATTTAGGCTCAATGGCTATAGCCCTTATGAAATGCGGTGTGAACAACACTTTGTTTCCTTTCCTTCATCATTCTGGTTTGTTCTCACAAGTAGTCCCATTATTCACTTCCCATAGATAGTTGGAAACCCCATTATCTTTGTATTTTCATAACTTTATTTCACAACCTCTTCATTCTTTTTTTTGTATGGATGGGTTCCATTTTTCACAAATCATGGGTAGAAGGGACTTTCTTGTATTTCTTGATTTTCCTTGTCTTTTCACCACACCCCCAACTTAGGCTTTTGGCCTAAGTTGGCTATTCAAACAAACCACAACTTCATGAGGATTATGGGTGATGGATAAAGAAAGGTCATTGTTTTCATCAAGTTTCTTCCAAAGAAAGGTAAGGCTCAAGGGGTGTTCAAAAGCGGTTTACATACTTACAAGGTAGGCCACAAAAGAGGTATATGTCAAATTGGCTCACACTCTTCGAAGTTGCCAAAGATCATATCAAGAGATAACATCACTTAGTTGACCGGACCAACATGGAAAATTCTAGGATCCATCATGCATAGTTCACAGGTAAGCTTATCACACTAGGCGTTGACACTAAAAGTCAAACAAGACTCCACACTTTCTCTAGTGTGCAACGATCATCACAAGAGACTCGATTTGATCACTGGCTAGTCACAATGACATGCAAAGAGTTCACATATTGTCTATGCAACTTCATTTTGCCTCATTGTAGCCGCACATGCATGTTTGTTCGATTATGAGCACTATTTAAGTCAGCGGTATTGATCAAGACCGATACTCAAATTTTCAAGAGAACAATTTCTTTCAATACAAGTATGGGGTTTTGAAACAAGAACCTTTAAAACAAACAAGAAGAAAGCCACACAACACCCCCAACTTAAATTGTTCACATTGTCCTCAATGTGAGTGGAGAGCAGACAATTACCAAAATTTAATATAAATAATAGCAAGATATGAAAGCAATCTAGTGTGTAAACAAGTAAAGTAGGGTATCGATAATCTTCACTAAATACCAGTTGGCGAAGCAGTGAAAAAGGAGCTGAAAGATTCGGCGAATTGCCTTATGGTAGTCAAATCGCCGTTTGTTCCAGTAGATCGCATTTCTATGTGAGGCGGATCAGAGAAAATATAGAAGAATGCTGAACCAATTTGCGATTCGCATAATGAACTTTAGATGCGCTAACTAGGAAGACGAGGAAAATCAAGTCACCGAAACAAATCGGCGGTTCACCGACTGGTAAAGGTGTCCCGCTGAATGCTCCAGTATCTTAGCCCCTTTTTTTGAAAGCCATAAGGCGAACTGCATCGTGCTCGCCGAAGTGATTTGGCGATTCGCTAAGAGTATTTTGTCTTGTTCATTGAACCTACTCCGGCAATATCAATACACATTGTTTGAAATAGTAAAACTTGGGTTGCCTCCCAAGAAGCGCCTTAGTTAACGTCGTGGCATGACGTGGAAATGCTTTCAAGCATCTCCCATGTACACCACTTTAATTAGAGAAATCTCCTGGCATTCACCAAAGTATAACTTCAAACGCTGCCCATTCACCTTAAATGCAGGTCGTTGCTGCCCTTCAACTTCTATGGCGCCATTGGAAAACACTCGCTTCACTCTAAATGGTCCTGACCATTTAGATTTGAGTTACCCGAGAAACAACCTCAGTCGAGAGTTGTATAGTAACACCCAATATACCACCGTAAACTCTCTATTATGTATTTTAGCATTATGCCATTTCTTCATCTTTTCCTTGTAGAGAGCTGAACTTTCGTAAGCTTTAAACTTGAATTCGTCCAACTCGTTTAGCTGCTCTACTCTCTCTTTTGAAGTTTTTGTCCAATCCAAATTTAGAGCCTTTAATGCCCACATTGCTTTATGCTCTAGCTCGGCTGGTAAATGGCAAGACTTCCCAAAAACTAACTGATATGGTGACATACCGATTGGAGTTTTGTAGATGGTGCGATATGCCCATAGTGCGTCATCCAACTTTTGAGAGCAATCCCTTCTATTTGCATTCACTGTTTTAGCCAAAGGGCTTTTGATCTCCCTGTTTGACACTTCAACCTGGCCACTTGTTTGGGGATGGTATAGTGTTGCTACTTTGTGCTTAACCCCATACTTACTCAGTGCAGCTGAGAACCATCTATTACAAAAAGTGAGATCCCCCATCCCTAATAATGGCTCTCGGAGTCCCAAACCTTGCAAAACTATAGCGCTTCAAGAATTTGACGACACTTTTTCCTTCGTAGTTTGGAAGGGCGACAACTTCTACCCATTTGGACTCATAATCCACGGCCACCAAGATGTATTTGTTCCCAAATGAGCTCACAAATGGGCCCATGAAGTCGATCCCCCATACATCAAATAGCTCCACTTCCAAAATGGGTGTCAGAGACAACTCATTCATTTTTGATACATCACCTTGCTTTTGACAATGCGGGCACCTCTTAACAAACTCATATGCGTCTTTGTATAGAGACGGCCAGTACTACCCACTTTGTAGCACCTTAGTTGCTGTCCGAACACCATCATGATTCCCTCCTACTTGCGAAGCATGACACCCATGCAGGATATCCCTAGCCTCTTCATTCGGAACACATCTTCTAATGATGTGGTCAGCACACTCTCTAAACAAATATGGCTCGTCCCACAGGTATTTCTTAACATCGAACAAGAATTTCTTTTGTTGGTAGAAGTTCAGTTCATCCGACATTAATCCACATACCAAATAAATTGCAAAATCAGCATACCAAGGAGGTTGTGCATGAGTTACTGTAAATACATGTTAATCAGGAAATACATCCTTAATGTTGACCTCCAGCTTGTCAGTCTCCTTGCCTTCCAATTGTGACAAGTGATCTGCCACTTGATTTTCACAACCCCTTTTATCTTTGACTTCAAAATTAAATTTTTGCAATAAAAGCACCCACCTTATCAGTATTGGTTTGGCATCTTTCTTTGCCATTATATAACATAATACAACATGATTAGTGTGAATAATTACTTTTGTTCCCAGCAAGTATGCATAAAACTTCTCAAACACATAAACCACTGCAAGTAGCTCTTGCTTGGTAACTGTGTAGTTACGTTGAGCACTGTTTAAAGTTTTTCTTGCGTAGTAAATGGGATGAAAGAGCTTGTTTCGTTTCTGTCCCAACACTATGCCCAATGCCATGCCGCTTGCATCGCACATTACTTCAAATGGCTCTGACCAATCAGGACTAATGATGATTGAAGTGGAAATCAGTGTTTCTTTGAGGTAGTTAATAGCTACCATACAAGCATCATCAAAGTGAAATTTCACCTCTTTTTCCAACAGTTTGCATAGAGGAAGTGAAATCTTTGAGAAATCTTTGATGAATCTCATATAAAATCTAGCAAGTCCCAAAAAATTCCGAACCCCCTTTACTGAAATCGGTGGCGGTAATTTCTCAATTACTTCAATTTTTGCTCTGTCGACTTCCAGCCCCTTTTGTGATACTTTGTGATCAAGCACAATTCCTTCCTTAACCATGATATGACACTTTTGTGTCCCCCACAATTGATAAATCATCCATAAATACTTCCATTGAGTCTTCCACCATGTCAGCAAAGATGGATAGCATGCAACACTGGAACATAGCCGAGGAAATACACAATCCGAATGGCATTCGTTTGAAGGCGAAAGTACCATATGGGTATGTGGAAGTTGTTTTCTCTTGATCCTCTGAAGCAATGGAGATTTGGTTATAGCCAGAGTACCCATCCAAAAAGCAATACACCCTCTCTCGGATAGTCGGTCAAGCATTTGATCCATAAAGGGCATAGGGAAATGATCCTTTTCAGTCCATGTGTTCAGTTTCTGGTAGTCCATGCAAACTCTACATCCTGTAACAGGGTGCAAAGGTACAAGATACCCCTTGTCATTAGGGACAACCATTACACCTCCTTTTTTCGGTACGCATTATACCAAACTGACCCATTTGCTATCTACAATTGGGTAGATCACTCTCGCCTCCAACCACTTTATTATTTCCGTTTTCACCACCTCTTGCATTGGCGGGTTCAATATTCGTTGATGCTCATACTCGGTTTACAATCACTATCAAGCTAAATTTTGTGTGTGCAAATGCCTGGAGGGATGCCCACTATATCAGCGATAGTCCAGCCGATGCCTTTTATATGCCTTTTCAGTACTTCAAGGAGCAAATTTACTTGCCAATCAAATAAGTTGGCCGCAATAATCATCGATAAGGTGTTATTCTTGACTAAGAAATCATACCGAAGGTGCGAAGGTAATACCTTAAGTTCGAGACTTGGTGGTTCTTCAATTGACGGTTTGGCGGGAAGGTTCTCTCGATTCTTTAAGTCGATGTCCAGCTTCATTGGAGTCTTTGTGAATCCCCCCACACTTGAAAACGCGGCTACCACTTCATCTTGGCTTTGAACTTCAAACTCTTCATCGTTAGCCCGCACAACCTCAAGGGGTTCTTTGCTAAACATCAGATGGCTCACACTAGCCACAACCTCGTCAATCATATCATCAGTTGAGATTACATGAATGTCACTGGGGTGTTTCATTGATTTACACACATCAAAGGTAACTTCATCATCATTAACCTAAAAATTTAGCTCCCCACTCTCGACATCCACCAACGCTCTCCCAATTGCCAAAAATGGCCTTCCCAAGATTATAGAAATTTCAGCGTCTATGTCACAATCGAGTATGACAAAATCAGCAGGAAAGATGAACCTGTCAACATTAACCAAAATATCATAAAGTATCCCCAGCGGATGCTTGATCGATCTGTTAGCCATCAAGAGTCTCACAGTTGTCGCATGCGGTTCACCCAACCCGAGTTGTTTAGAAATAGCATAAGGCATTAGATTAATACTTGATCCTAGGTCGCATAAGGCTTTTGCAAACTTGAGCATGCCTATAGTACACGGAATGGTGAATTCCCCAAGGTCATCTTTCTTTTCGATCAACTCCTTCGTCATAATCGCACTACAACTAAGAGAGACTTCGATTGTCTCAAAATCCAAGCTCCTATTTTTTGACTAACTCCTTCATGAATTTGGCGTAATCGAGCAATTCTAACAATGCTTCAATTAGGGGGATATTAATTGCTAAGGTCTTGAATACCGATAAAAATTTCTTGAATTTTTCATCCTCATTCTTCTTCTTGAGGCATTGTGGAAACGGAAGAGGTATTTTGGGTAAAGGTTGCTTGACTTTTGGGCATGACTTTTGTTTCTCCACATCACTTTGTGGCCCCATTGTATTGTATTGTGGGATAGTTATTTCTTCATCCTCCATATCTTTTCTTTCATTTTGTATATGCACTTCCTCATTTCCCATCAGAAAACTTTTACTTCTTTTCCGCTCTGAGTAACAACGACCAGCCCTCTGCCTTCATCATCTGCCTCCAACCTTCGTTTCAATTGCATTGTAAGTAAACCCATTTGACCTTCAAGGATTTTGATTGCATCTGTGTGTGAGTTTACTTTATTGTTCAAGGATGAGAAGTCCTCTTTTATCCCTTTCAATAAATCATCCGAGCCTTCAACTTTGTCAAGAATGCATGTAAGCAAATCATTCATGCGACGGCTATTTGCACTCCCCCTTGATTTTGGACTTTCACTTGAATGAGTGTGGTTCTCTTCATATTCATCCTCTCTTCTCCAGTGCTCATATTGTTCGGACAAATCTTGATGGCACCTCTTTTGCTCGACTTCTTTATGATGGTTCGAACCTTGGTTTCCACCTCTCTGCCAATAGCGTGGGTAGAAACACTCCTCACATTTTTTGGAGTTCCAACCTTGATTCTCCCCAGGCTTTGAATAGCTTGAGAACGAACCCTCCTCAACTCTGAACACTCTACATGTTCCCTTTATATGCTACTGTAGAACTTCCATTTGGGTTAACATCTTCTTGATGTTTTCATCCCTCTCTTTCTTTTTATCTAGTTGTTCTTGTGTTAATCTAAAATGCAATGGAGAGACGTGATCCTCTTTGCTATACCATACTTGATTTATTCTAGTCATGTCATCTAGAAGAAATCAAGCCACGTCAAATGATTGGAACATTATTCCTTCTCGTACGAACTTGTCAGCCACTCCTTTATTAACCGAATCAAGACTCCGGTAAAAATATTGAACTAACAAATCATTTGGTAGCCCATGGGTTGGGCATTTAAGTAGGAGTTTCTTGAATCTCACCCATGTTTCATGGAGTGGTTCCCCTTCCCTTCGCTTGAAACCTTCAATTTCATCTCTAAGTTTCATCATTCTTGATGGAGGAAAAATCTTGTGTTAAATGCTACAACCAGCTCCTCCCATGATGTGATGGAATTGTTTGGTAACTCGGTTAACAAGTATTAGCTTCTACTTTTAAAGATAACGGAAATAGCCGCAGCCGGATTGACTCTTGTGACACTTCCTTGAATGAGAAAGGACTGCAAACTTCTGTAAACCTTTTTACATGTTCATGCGGGTCTTCGTGATCTAGCCCTCCATAAAGTCCCCTTATTTGGAGAAGGTGGAGAGTTGTGCTAGTGACTTCAAACATCGCATTCCCATCATTTTGTGGGATGGAAATTGCGCCCCTTCCACCCGACTGATCCGGGTTGTAGACACTATTGACGTAGTCAATGTCGTCTTGATGACCTGCTTGATTGTCGTTCATTTTTTCATCACTCATGTTCACTTTTAAGCAGTTCAGCCAATACATGCACAAAGCAGCCAAAACTAAATCAATTACAACCAATAAATTTGAGATTATCAAACCTTCTATCAAAGAATTCTAAATACGCTACTCCCTGGCAGTGGCGCCATTTTGATGTTTGCGTAATCAAGATACAACTTCCAATTCAATTGTCTACGATCGTACAATAGTAAAGTAACTCAACCAAGGGTTGGGGTCGAGTCCCAATGGAGGAGGCTTTCTTTCAAATTCAAAGGTTAAGATTTTATACAGTCTCTTCAACGATATTTCCCCTATACCTTTAGGATTATGGAGTATCTATCAACTTCAAGCCCAAATTCACGAATAAATATGAAGTAAGCAAATAGTAGAGTAAGACTTTGGGAATTGACTAGCCAATTGTCAGATTTCACTTTAGATGGTAAATGTTGATAACAACTGTAGGCCATTTTGTTTTTGGGTAGGTTGGACTATGTATAAGATAAATTTCTCTCGAAGAATTACCTTTTCTATGACGAATTCTATCAAACTTCATCACCAATCGAAAGATGCCCTGCCCTTTGCCTTAATCAAATACACTCTATCGAGCTAGATAAAAAGGATAGGTTCAGTGTTTCACTCTCTCGAGCTAACATCCGGCTAAACCACTACTAAGGATGCTAAGATCGTTACTTTGGTTCTGACTTCTCTCTCGAGTAAGCTCACAACGCAGAAAGGGTTGAACTAAATAATGCAAAATAACTTCAAATCACCATAACGATCCAGACCCACTTCAAATAAACCTCCCCATTCGTATTTCAACACTACCCACTTAGCAAAATTCAACAATTGGCTTCATGGTGAAAACCCCAAACGAAGGGTTTTAGCCACTCATATTAAAAATGGAAAGAAAATCAACACCCATACTTCTTCCCATTAATAAATCCAGTAAATTTAGGGGTTTGCGGGGAAATAAACATGAAATTTGATTGATTACAAAATCTTTGTAGAAATTCTCTATGAAAATCACACTCAAAACTCTTTTATGGTGTTTTTCTCTCTAATTGTGTCGTTCCCTCCTTTTCTGAATGTTCACTTTCATCTCCAATTATTAATTTAAACAAGTCTTAGGTGTGGCTGCTACGGACCATTCAGCGAGGTTAGTCGGGTGTCGCAGACCTGTCGGCAATGCACCGAGTGTTCATCATTTCGCCATCAATTTTGTTTTACTCATTTTTGGTTTGACGACTGTGACTTTAGGTGATTCAGATCTGGGTTGCCAAGCATTTCTGCGAATTGCCATTTTCCTTTTGTTTCGCCCATCAACATGTGTTGAAATCTGCTTTGGCAACCTTTGGAGATCTGGTTGTCTTCCGTCGAATGTATCGACGACACACCAAATGGTTCTACTGTTCGCCTAAAGTATTCTTCATTTTGCTCCACCTTCTGTAACTTTAGGCGGTGTCAAGGTAATTCGGTTATTCGCCGACTAAACATTCATATCGCTAACGTAGTTACCTCCTTCAGCACTTGGTGCATTTGACGTTGGGAGAGCGCGAGGCCATTGGTGAATCGCCTAATAGTTTGGGCGATCCTTAGGCCTTCTTTTCTTCATTCTTTTGGTTGCCTTATTCCTTTAGCTCGATAGTATTCATGCGTTCTCTCTAACGTTTAAATACCTGAAATTCATGAATTTACATCAGTTATGCTGACAAAATATGCAATTGAGGACACTAATTTTATTAGAAACAAGCCCTAAATGAGTCCAAATTATGGACTCATCAAGGATCCCTTGGGTGGTCCTTGGGGGGTCGTATCCGGACGTTTAACCCCTAAAATCCCTATTCTAAGTATGGGAATCATTTCATTTGATTTTAATCCTCATATGACACTCTAAAACTCCTACGAAAGGCTCTACTACTCACTAGTTCAACTTACTAAATTCTGGGGTGTTACACAAAGAGGCTCACCAACAACTCTAAAGCTCAACTAGATTCAGTGATGCGCTGGATGCTGATCCTGGTTACCTATATCTGCATCATAAAAAGATGCAGGCCTACTGGCATTAGCACATTGAATGTACGAGCATACGAGGGGATTTCTAAAATAAGACATAAGCTTGAAAGGAATCTGAAAGAACATACCTGGGCTCAACTCAACTTAACTCATTTCAATATAAATGCAGTATAAAGAAAAGCCTTTAAAACGTGGATAACAACTCTATCTATTCAAAAATACAATAGTAATTCAGTTTGTATGCAAAGATACAATATAAACTCTATTTCTATTTGATGATACAAATAACTTTATGTTTATAAGAATACAAAATACTTCAATGGGAGTTTCTCTAACTGATAACCATCACTTAAGAGCTATGTGATGATACAACATTTTGTCTCACGTTGTCAGGGCCGTCCTATAGCTTACAGGGGTATAGAACCGAACTACCAAGTGGATCCACTAGTCTATAATTAAAAGCACTAAGGAAATCATCTAAAAAGTATGAACCTTTTCTACCCATGATGGCTACATGGTTTATGGGAGTTGTGAGTTGTCTGAACTCTCCCCCATATCGGTACTCAATACTACTCCCAAAATATAACTAGCTCATATCTATAAAAACATAACTCTTTATCTGGTTTGAAATAATTATTCAAAAACAAGCCCAAAGGCTCTCTAGGAAATCAATGTTTCCTCTCTTTCTTAATAGTGAAAGCATTTACTCTTTATTGAAAAACTAGTTCAAAGGCTCTATTGGAAATCTGTGTTTCCTTCCTTGTTTTAATGTGAAAATATTTACTCTTTTAGAATACATAGTCCCTATATACTCTTTTGAAGAAATAAACTTTACTCTTTCAGATACCCAACCTATTTATATTCCTCCTTACAGAATGGCTGCATCTGAGCTTAAGGAATTGAAAGAGCTGTTGAAAGTCCTTCTAGATAAGGGCTTCATCAGACCTAGTATTTCACCATGGGGTGCATCAGTGTTGTTTGTAAAGAAGAAAGATGGTGGTGTAACAGTTCAGAATTGGTCAAAATCTTTGTTGGTAGTGAAAGTTAAGGAAAAGCAAGATAGTGATTCGATATTGCTTCAACTTAAGGTTTCAGTCTATGAGCAAAGAGTTGAGGTTTTGTCCCAAGGGGGAGATGGTGTCTTCGCTATCAGGGTCGATTATATATTCCTGAGGTGGGAGAGTTGAAATAGTAGATTCTTGCATAAGCCCATAACTCCAGATATTTTATTCATCAAGGCGCCACTAAGATGTACCGTGACCTGTGGGAAGTCGTTTGGTGGAATGGCATGAAAAGAGATAAAGTAGATTTTGTGGCTAAGTGCCCCAATTGTCAGCAAGTCAAGGAAGAACATCAGAAACCAGAAGGTATAACTCCAGAGATTGACATTCTTACTTGGAAGTGGGAAGTGATCAACATGGACTTCATCACAGGTTTACCTCGCACTCGCGACAGCATGATTCCATTTGGGTGATTTTTGATAGAGTTACTAAGTCTACACATTTTTTGGCTGTCAAGACTACAGATTCAGCGGAGGACTACGCCAAGCTTTACATTAATGAGATAGTCTGGTTGCATGGGGTTCCTTTATCCATCATCTCAGGTAGAGGTCCTCAGTTTACCTCTCATTTTTGGAAGTCGTTTAAGAAAGGTCTTGGTAATCAAGTTTATCTTAGCACAACATTTCATCCGCAGACGGATGGTCAGGCAGAATGTACCATTCAAACCTTAGAGGACATGTTGACAGCTTATGTGATCGACTTTAAGGGTAGTTGGGATGATCACCTTCCCCTTATAGAGTTTGCCTACAATAATAGCTACCATTCCAGTATTCAGATGGCCCCTTATGAGGCGTTGTTTGGGTGTAGGTGTAGATCTCCAGTTGGTTGGTTTGAAGTAGGTGAAGCAGCCTTGATATGTCCAGATTCAGTTCATGATGCTATGGAGAAAGTGCAACTCATTTGAGATAGACTTAAAACAGCCCAGAGTTGCCAGAAATCCTATGCAGATGTAAGGAGAATGAAATTAGAGTTTCAAGTTAATGATTGAGTTTTCCTGAAAGTGTCACCTATGAAGGGGTGATGAGATTCGGAAAAAAAGGGAAGCTCATCCATAGATATGTAGGCCCTTACAAGATCTTGAAAAGGGTTGGTAAAGTGGCTTATGATTTAGAGTTGCCAACAGAACTAGCAGTAGTGCATCCGATTTTCCACTTCTCATTCACTACAACATAAAGGCTTATTAAAGACCAAAATATAGTGACAAGTTATAAATATGGTCCCTAAAATTTACTTATAAGGATGATATCATTTACTAGTCTCTTTTTGACTAAATTATTTTCTAAAAACAAAATAACTGGTCCCTGAATGAAAATTTTAAGCGGGAAACTACAAGGCATGAGCGGGAACCAAAAGTGAAAGACTAAAAGGCTCTAAAAAAATTTCTCTCTCTATAGTAATAATCTAAAGCCCCAAAATCGTTGTAGCTCTCTAGCAAAATGAAAAATCGCTGACGTATCCTCTGTGTTTTCTCTCTTTCTCTATGCAATAGTCTTTAAATTCCCTATATCTTGAAAGTTGAAGGCATTATTGGCAGAAAAGTCTCCTAATTTTTGAAGCTTGAAGGCATTTTTTTGTAGAAAAACGTTGCATCTAGTATGTACATCTAAAGTAAGTTTATTCCTCCAGATTCATCTCCTTCTTCTTCTTTGTCGGTATAATCTGCCATTTTTCTTTCTGATGATTGAATATTATGTGATTGGGCTCTTAGGGATACTCATTGTTTTGTTAGCTCCGAAAATGATAGTTTTGTAGGTAATGTTGGGGGTTGAGGGTCAAAGAAGAGATAATTGAGAGTTTATTTAAGGATTTTCTTTGTTAGGGTTGCATAATTGCTAGGGCTGCCAAGAATTTTTTATAAGGCTGGCATTGCAAATATTTTTCTATTAGGTGATGAGTTAGTTGAATATTTTTACCATTAGTGTCTTTAATTTCCGTACCCAATTTATATGCTTTGATTTTGAATGGTTCTTTTTATTGTATTACAATTGTATCTAATTTTAAAGTATAATCTGACAGTAAAAAGATCAGACGAGAAAGAAACAAATTTGTTAATGAGCTTTATTAAAGCATCTGAATTTTTTTAATTTGTCTATGAGTAGCTTGAGGATTAGACAAGAAAGAAACAAAATTGTTAATGAGCTTTGTTAAAGCATTTGAAATATTTAGTACCATTCTAGTTTAATTCTACTTTCTCTTTTTCAATTTTTTGCAATTTCTTGAACAACATTGACTCGAAACTAGCTCACAATCTTTGCTTTCAGCCAATATTGTGAATATCAAGTTATTTTGTGATCTATACAGTTTTCATGAGTTGAGACAATAATCCTTGAGCAAAATGCAGTTTAAGATTAATTACAATGAGTAAAATTGATTTATCTCAACACTCTATTGATTGAAGTTCGTAACATTTAGTTTGAGTGACTTCTATTTTTACTTACTTGTGATCAATTTAGTGTATTTTTTATTGGATTAAAGTTAAGTTATCCCAAGAACTTTAAAAGTATGTCTATCATATAATATACTTCATAGTAGTTACCTTTTCTTTGGTGTTTCAAATGTTGTTTGAATTGTTTTTTTCTACTAAAACTATGGCTGCATAATGGTTTCTAATGTTACTACTTGTGGTGCATTTTTGAAATCTTAAACTACTTGGAAATTCATGGTTATTTGTCATTGTTGTTTTGTGGTTCTTGATTTCAATTAGATTCTAAATGTATACTGAAATTGCTTGGATCCTCATGTAGTTTGATGAAAAAGATTGTTGGAGAAGTGGCTGATGAGTTTAGCTTTGTGAAACATGAAAAAGGTCATTAGTTCACGTGGATGAAAAATTAAACTTTAGATCCATTAAGTTTAACTCGTAGTGTCTAGTGTTCTTAACTATTCTGATTGAGTTGGAATTTTTTTCATAGCTCATTGTAGCCTTGAAACATAAATTTTTGAATAATATTTTAGCATATTGTCATAAATAGATCTATTATGAAAGAATTTAATAAATCAACAAATCATTATTGTCTCGTCGTTGTTTTTCTTGATGAATCTAGATATTCGTCTTTATTTGATGTTCAGTAGTAGGTTTAGGATTATGCATTTGTTAAGACCTTTGAGTTTTATTATATGTAGCAACACATATTCAATTAAAAGAAAAAGATGTTATTAGTTCATTTTACATATATATTTTTTTATCATTAGGATGATTTGACATGTTTAATAAAAACTAATGTTCATGTTAGTAAATTTGTTATCCTAAATTATTATTCATCTAACTCTTATATATAATCAAAGGTTATGGAACCGAGTAACCAATGGATGCAACTTATCCATGATCGACTTAATGAGGCCTACTTTATCGGGGTGGGATTTTTTTTGAATTATGCTTTTCAAAGAACAGGAGAAATGTATGAAATACGATGTCCGTGTGTCAAATGTTGTAAACCACATTAGGAACACGTGAGACAGTCATAACAAACTTGAAAGTATATGGAATAATTAAAAATTATACCTTTTGGTATCATCATAGGGAAGTCTTAGTTGAGCCAGAATCAGAACGTGAAGATAGAGATGATAATGACGTAGAAAATTGTGAAAATGAGGATGAAGTACAAGAAATTTTGAGATATTTCTATCCTAATCATTATGTACACACTGCATATGCTGATTGTAATGATTCACATGAAGAGGAACCAAATGTTGAAGCAAAAAAGTTTTATAGCCTATTGGGAGACTTTGATAAGCCACTTTATCAAGGTTCAAATTTTTTAAAACTTTCAACTTTGATTAAGTTGGTTCACATAAAAATTATGGGTCGTTGGAGTAATGAGTCATTTACAATGTTGTTAAAAATGTTAAAAGAAGAGTTGTTGCCGGATGAAGCCGATTTGCCGAATACATATTATGGGGCAAAGAAGGTAATTAGGAATTTTGGGCTTTCCTACAAAAGGATTGATGCTTGTAGAAATGATTGCATGTTATATTGGAAGGAGGATAAATTACTTGATTCTTGTAAAGTTTGTGGCGAATCCAGATGGAAAGTTGATGAACGTAATGGGGAAGCAAAGAACAAAAAGGGTAAAAAGATAGCATCAAAGATTTTACGTTATTTTCCATTAAAGCCAAGGATTCAGAGGTTATTTATGTCTTCCAAGACATCTTCTCTAATGACATGGCATCATTATGAAAGAGTTGATGATGGAATAATGAGGCACCCAACTGATTCAATGACATGGAAATCATTTGATGAAATTCATCCTTCATTTGCAGCCTCGCCTAGTAATGTTCGACTTGGACATGTGAGTGATGGTTTTCAACCATTTCAGAATCCAAAAACCTCATATAGCATTTGGCCGGTGGTACTTATTCCTTATAACTTACCACCTTGGTTGTGTATGAAACAAGAAAACTTTATCATGTCCATGCTTATTCCTGGTCCAGATGGTTCAGGTGATGCAATTGACATATATCTTCAACCCTTAATAGAAGAATTGAAGGAGTTATGGGATATTGGTATTAAGACCTTTGATGCATCAACCAAACAGAATTTTAAGCTACATGCTTCTTTGTTATGGGCCATCAATGACTTTCCAGCATATGTAAATTTATCTAGATGGAGTACCAAAGGAAAATTGGCATGCCCATGTTGCAACAAAGATACTTCCTCAATCAGATTGGCCAATTGTAAGAAACAATGTTTTATGGGTCATCGACGTTATCTTCCTCTTAATCACAAATGGAGGAATGATAAGAAGTCATTTGATGGCATAGAAGAGAAAAGGCTCCCACCCAAAAAATGTTCTGGTATTGAGATTCTTCATCAAGTTCATGATCTTGAAGGGTTGCAGTTTACAAAGGAACAAAAGAAAAGAATCAAAATATCACATGATAGTCGAAAAGATAATTGGAACAAGAAGAGTATCTTTTTTGAACTTTCATAGTGGGAGTTTCTTTTGTTGCGACATAATTTGGATGTTATGCATATTGAGAAAAATACATGTGATAATATTTCGGGGACAATTATGAATGCCAAAGGAAAGACCAAGGACACTATTAAAACTCAGCTAGATTTGAAAGAAATTAATATAAGGCCAAAGTTGCACCCTCTCCAGAAAGGTGAAAAATATGAAGTTCCAATTGTATGTTACACCTTATCTCTACAAGAAAAGCACAATTTCTGCATGTTTTTGAAGAATTTAAAGGTTCCAGATGGATTTTCATCCAATATTTCTCAGTGTGTTAACTTGAAAGATCACAAAATTTCTGGTTTAAAGAGTCATGATTGTCATGTTCTTCTCGAACATTTACTCCCTCTTGCACTACGTGGTATGTTGTCCAAAGAAGTGTCTGAACCACTAATTGAATTGTCTTTATTTTTTAATATGGTTGGAGCTATGTTATTAAGGATTGATGACTTGGAGCAGGTTGAGGCTCAACTCCTATAACTCTTTGCAAGTTAGAAAAGGTATTTCCTCATTCATTTTCTGATGTCATGGTGCACTTGCCTATTCACTTAGCTAATGAAGCTATGCTTGGTGGACCTGTTTAGTATCGATAGATTATCCCATAGAACTATGGTTATATTTTTTGAAATCTCTCATTGGTAATAGGGCTTGGCCAGAAGGTTGTATTGCAGAGGGTTACATTGCAAATGAATGTATGTTCAAGATATCTGCATACAATTGACACAAAATTTAATAGGCCAGAACGAAACTATGATGGTGGTCTGAAAAAAATTGATGGAGGATTATCTCTATTTTTTCAATCTTTTCAATCTGGAAAAACATTGGGGGCACCAAAACAGCGTGATCTTTGAAGCAAATGAATTAGAGCAAGCACATATATACATACTGAAGAATTGCGATAAAGTTCTACCATTTCTAGAGTATGATTTTTTTCTACATATCATACTTCATTTCCTTGTTTCTTTAGGATTATTTTTTTGTATGACATTTGTGGTTCAATTTAAATTTGTAGAAAGTTTACACAAATTCATGTAGATTCTACTCAACACTTGTCTGATGATGAATAGACAATTTATTGAATGGTTTAAAGATAAGGTGAGTAATATATACACACCAAATTTGGAAATCTAATATTGAGTTACTCATTTAGAAGTGATCAATTTTATATTGTTGATAAGTTGCACAATTGCATAAAGAAGATGATAGTTGGATCATGGAATATCTCCTCGCACTTTCACGTGGTCCTACTAAATATGTATTACATTATAATGGTTACATTGTCAATGGCTATAGATTCCATGCAGAAGATTATGATAAAAATTTAAGGACTCAAAATTGTGGTGTGGTTGTCGTTGGTGAAACTGATAAACATAGTGACAACATTGATTACTATGGAGTTTTAACCGATGTTCTTGAATTACAATTCACGGGTAGAAGAGTTGTTTTGTTTGAATGAAATGGCTTGATGCATTTGATAAGACAAAAGGAGTAAAAATAGATGAGTATGACATTGTAAGTGTAAATTGGGGGCGATTTCTGAAAATAACTGAGCCTTTTGTATTAGCTAATCAAGCCTCTCAAGTATTTTATGCTAATGATAATTCCAATAGAGTTTGGTGTGTAGCGAAAAAGGTACAACCTCGTGATTCCTATGAAATTGTGCAACAAAAGGACAATGAATTTGAAGATTTAGAAAATTCATCACAAAATAAACGAAAAAGAATAACTGAGGTGAAGTATCTCCTTAAGCTTTAGCATATTCATTATTATACATTTTGATATATGTTTTTTGTTAGTACATTATTTTTATAGTGTCCTAATTTTTTTTGGCAAGTATATGATGTTTAGAATGGTTTTTCATTTTTTTTGTTAACACATGGTCTTTGTTTTTTGGTAGGTTTGATATGAAACCATCAAAGGATGAAAATGAGGTGGCATCTAGGGTGAAAGCTACTACCAAATATGCATATGTGGCACCGAGTGCTATAGGGAAGGAACGAAGAAGAGATCTTCAATCTATGTTGTCTTTAGGGGTGTCAAGAACGATATTCCATTTTCTCCATCTACTGATCATGTTATGCAGTACAATCAATTTACTAAAATGAGTATGATTTTTTTTTTGTGTTATTAATTTGTATGAGGAATTTTAATACGAATTTTTTATTGTCACTTTTCTTATACTAGGTGTGGTTGCAAAGAGACGAGGAAAAGGTCTTAGATCTATGTCTAATGCTCGAGGAGTGCCAACAATGAACAAAAACTACTTGAGTGTTGAGAAAGGACATATTCTATCTTTTTCATGTACTGAGGAACTTATGCAATACATCAAAATAAATTCATCAAGTATGATTCTACAATTTGTTATGATTTAGAATTGAATTTAATTAATTGCTAATGTTTATCTGATATGATTTCTTGCACTAGGTGCTCAAGGGAAGTCTCAAGGGCTTAAATCTATGTGCTCAATTGAAGATTCTAAAAATGAGGAGTGATCTTTCAATCAAAATGATCGTTATGTTAGTCAAAGTATGTCAAGACCTTATGCTTCTCAAGGATGGCGAACAATGAATAAAAAGTTTTGGGCTTCTGAGAAAGAGCATAAGCAAGTTGAAGTTCCAATTTCCCTTTCTACTGATGATGTTATGGAGTCCACCCCAACATTTGAAACAAGTATGATTTCATAAATTTCTTTCTTTTTCAGAATTGAATTGAATTTAATTCAAGCACTTTTACTGATTCAATTTCTTGCATTAGGTTTTTCTCAAGGATTGAGAACAATGAATAAAATGTTTTTGGCTTTTGAGAAAGAGCATATGCAAAATGATGTTGCGTTTTCTTTTTCTACTGATAATGTTATGGAGTCCACCCCAACATTTGAAACAAGTATGATTTTTTTAATTTTTTTCTTTTTCAGAATTTAATTTAATTTGATTCAAGTAATTTTACTGATATATTTTCTTGCATTAGGTTTCTCACAAGGATGGAGAACAACAGATAAAACTGTTTTTGCTCATGAGAAAGAGAGTTTGCATTCTGATATTCCAATTTCTCCAATTGATCAAGTTAAACAGTCTACCCAAACAGCTGAAACAAGTATGCTTTCATTTCTGATATCTATTTAATCACAAGTTTATCATATGTACAATATTTTCTACCATTTATAAATTATGTAAATGTAGGTTCATGTGCTACTGGAATGGATAAAAAGGTTCGAGAAAGTAACAAGTGCAAAGAAGTTGCATCGCTTGATATTGGACAAAAGCTAAAAGTGACATTTTACAATAATTGAACAGTTGGGAAGAATAGGAATCTATTTTCGAGGCACTTGAGAAAAATAGTTTGTGATCGTAATATAGGTCCATTGGGAGTATCATCATGGAAACACATTAAGGAGGAAAAGCTAAATCACATGTGGGCTGTTGTTAAGGTAATTGGATTAAATATTTCAATTTGTTCTTGGGCTACTCTCTTATTAATACAATTCTCGATGCTTAATTAGTGTGCTCCTTACTGTTTCAATTTTAAATTGTTTCTCCCATATCGTTTTACATACTAGGACTATGACTAATCTGAGCTTCGTTACAGCTAAGGAATTGATGGTTAGTTTAAACAAAATACAAGTTGTTACTGTGATATAGCTGATTTGAACCTATGTTTGATACATTATAGGATAAATTTGATAGTGATGACATGAATAGTCATCGAGAGAATGTTTTGGGATAGATGAAATAGTTATGGAATAAATGGAGAGGTCAATTGCATGAAAACTGTGTGAAGGGTAAGCCTACACAAGAGGCTCTTAAGAATATGCCTAAGGGGGTAGAAAAGAAGCAATGGGAGTGGTTGGTAAATGAACATTTTACTTCAAAAGATTTTCAGGTTTGACATATTACCTAATTATGTAATTTTGTTTCATACTATGATCTCATTTTGATAATTTATTTATAACATTTGAATTTAATGTTGTTACTCAAATATAGGCGAGAAGCAATAGAAATGCAATCAATAGAGCTAAGCTGAAGATGCTTCATCATATTGCTAGCAAGCCAATTAGAGAGATTATATATCAAAAGGTGTTATCATCAAATCTTTTTATGTTTTAATGTTGATGAACCGTTCTTTGACATGTTTACTTTTATGTAAAGGGCGCAAAAGCACAAGAATTGGTAACTATCTTTTACGAGACTCGCATGAAGAATAACACACTTGTTAATTCTGAAACAATCGAGAAGCATGTGAGTTTGGTTAATTGAACATGTTCTTAACATTTAGTTATTTCTATGTGTTCTTAACATTTAGTTATTATGGGATCTGAAAAAAAATCTCCTCTATACACTTTGTAGGCTCAAATTCAAGAATTGGTGGAGTTTGAACCATCACTTTCTAGCACATAAATTGTTGAGAAATGCTTTGGACCTCAAAGTCGTAGTCATGTATTTGGCTTTAGAAGTCGAGTAAAAGCAAGAGATTTGAAAGGTGGGGCTTCCTCAAAAGCAGAATTGTTGGTTGAGCTACGTTCAACTCAAAAAGAAAATCAGTCTTCGATGGATTGCATATCTAACTTTCAAAATGAGATGAAAGGATTGAAGCAATTGAAAGAAATTTTTTTAGCGCAACACCCTAATTTCCAGGCTCCAATTCAAGAGATTGACTAATTGGATACTTGATGATACCATGTGAGTAAATACTTACCTGAAACATCATTTTATGTGTTGGTTCTGCGTAGCGAAGCTATTAGGTGTTGGTTGTTTTATCGTAAAATATGTTTGTGTGTTTGATAAATATTATAAAAGTAGTTGAATGATTATGCGTGCTGTAACAGTTTCCTGTAAAATTAAAGTGGTTGACATACTGCATACTATGATTTTTATCTAACATCTTAAGGTTTCTGTTGGGTCGTTCATAGTTGGTTCGAATAAGGTGTGAGTACATTGTCCTAGTTGTATCTGTGAGAGTGAAAATGTAATCGTATACAGTAAATATAGTAGTTCCTGCCGATAGAGTCCCCATAGTTTCCCCCAATTGTGAACTCAAAAACCCATTTCTAGCTAGGGTTGTGATTGCATTGTGGGTAGGGCTTGAGTATGATTACAATCTAGTGGATACCACCAGATTATGATTGATTTAGTTTTTTTTTATGATATTATGATGATATTATGTGATTTCTATTGTAAACCCTAATTTATATTGATGAATGTGATCTTTGTGGGTTTATGCCATCAGAGGCAAAAGTGAAGGTTCTAAAGTGATCTTCCTAACTCAATGTCATGTATAGTAATTGATCAAGGTTAGGATCATATAATCATGAATTGAACTAGACTCTATTGTATATGATGGATCTTGACATCTAAAGTTGAATTTGAACCTTTATGATCAATTGTGACTAGAATCACCTAGTAATGAGAGATATGATCAAATTACCTTGACATTTAGGTATAAAGAAGAGGTTAAGAAAAAAACCTTGAGAGTAAGGTTGTGATCATAATAGCTAGGGATTTAGGGTGAAGCTATTGTGATTAACCATTGATGGTAAGGCTTTGAGAGTAAAGTCTAAAAGAGAATAGAAGTCTAAAAGGTTGGATTGTGGTGAAAAGCCTATACTCACCTAACCGACCTTATGAATGCTTGATAGATGAAAGTGATAGAATCACTTGAAAATGGATTGGTTGTCAAGGGCATCCTTCCATGAGTTATGAGTGTTAAGCAAGGCTTAACAAGTAAACTTTGGGGTGTATGGTTTGCTCCAAGTGTACATTGACAATGAGATGGAGTGTCACACAAGATAGCGTCCGGACTCCAAGAAGAAAGGCGAGCCACACCTAGTTGATGTGAGGACTATCCAAGTTAAAGAGGGAACTCTTACGTAGTAGAGTGTGGGTTTTCCAAAGTTAGGTCTCATGAGATGGGGGCCTTAACATAGTTAAGTTAAGGTTCCTAGTAGCAATCTCCATATCCAATAAACTAAGACATGTTTAAAGAAGCATCTCATAGTGTTCTAGATCATAATTGAACTTAGACTTACTTAAGAAGTACCTCATATTGTTCAAGAGTATAACTGGACTTAGACATGCTTAAGCTAGTATCTCATAGGGTCCATATGAGTAAGTTACTTAGACATACTAAAAGAAATATCTCCTAGGGTTCAACCTAATAATGAACTAAGATGTGCTGAAGAGAGTACCTCATGGTGTTCTAAGGTTAAAGAGAGGAACTAGTATCCAAACCAAGAAGTGTTAGTATGAGGACCTAAAGGTATTACTTAGCATGAATAGTATTATGGGGTGCTATGCATGCATTGCACAAGTATGACTTAGGGTCATTAAAGAGAAGTATTGAGATATGATTGTGCTGTAGTTTCCCTTCCTAGTTATCGTTCACTAAAGGTGAGAGATTCTCTTAGTTATGAGAGTTAAGCTAATAATGAGGCCAAAGTAGGGTAAATATGACTAGGATGACTTCAAGGTTATGCTTAGTGTGAAGTGTAGTATGGGATACATTTTATGCATTGGACAAGTGTGTCTTGAGTTACTTAAGAGTATGTCACCCTTATGGTATAGAAAATATTAGAGGTTTGACCTTGTATATAGACTATGATTAAGATGATCAAAAAGGGATACTTGGCTTGGGTGGTATTATGGGATGCTATTCTTGATTTGCACATGTATGATTTTGAGCTGACTTGAGAATGGTGCTATTATGGTAAAAATGACTAAGTGTCTATTATGTTTATACGATTATGACTTATCTCCTATCCCATTAACAATGTCTTATGTTGACTTATGTTTATATGAAACTTATGTTTATATGAAACTTATGTTGGAGACATGCTATCACTATACTGATTATGTTATGACCATGATGATTATGTTATGACTATGTTATTATATCATATTCTTATGTCTTATGTTGACAAACCATTTAAGATGCCCTTATGGTCACGACCCAGGGGTACCCTCTATATCTAACATGGCGTACAACACCCCGAGAGGCTTCATACAGGCCACTTAGCATATCATAACATAAAGTAATAGAAAATGGTGCGGAAATTGAAAACATCTTTCCATATAGTTAAAGTTCCTTAATCGAATTAGAAGTCTTTAACATTGTCTCAAACCATCTAATACATGAATAGTCTTGGGACACATCCCATGCAAAAGTTCAAACATGAAAATAAGGACCTAAAGGAAAGGTGGTCAAATCCATGATGTTATGACGACTCAGCAAATCTTCACTTGCTTGCTCTACTAAGATCTTAGCCACGAGGATGGAAGTCAATATCGCCGGACCCTACATTTTATAAGAATGTAGGAAAGAGTATACATTAGTACAATTATGTAGTAAATATAATAAACATAAGCATAAGGTAGGCATTAGTCAACATAAGACATATACCAATATCATAGATATACAACATAAGGCATAGGCTATAAGCATAAGAGACAATAACATAAATCGTAAGCATATTCAATACTTAGATCATCATAACATAAGAAGAAAACTTCATAAGCAACCTCAAGGCATACTTGTGCAATGCATGGATAAGACCCCATAAATCTCACCCATGATAAGCAAACCACTTAGGCCATCATTCATTTTCATCATCTTTTATTCTCATTCTTTGCTTATTTCTCATGGACCAGAGAAAATCATATTTAGTCATACATATCAAGAAGGAAACTCAAGCAACAATCCAACCTAAGCTAACATCATATACGTAACTTTCGTATCAAAACATACTCACAGAACTTCCTTGAAGTAATCTTGTTTCATCATAAACATGTTACTATGTTTAAGGACTTGTCTCTCTTTAGTCATTCTTTCTAATCATGGAAGAGTATCTCATTACTAGTCCAAGTCACAACATCACTCATGAATGGTTATGATTTACCAATTCAAGGACATCAAGGAGAAACACCTTACTATTGTAGACCAAGCTAAAATGAAAAGCATCCTCTCATGGAAGTCCAAGCTACTCAATTATGGGTACTGTAGTTCAATCCAATCTAATTATCTTCGTAACATAATACCATTATTCATACTGACTTTTAAAGAAATGATGATTAACCTCTTTTACTATTTATAAAGGCTAATGTGTATTCGCTTCTTGCCTTACAGTGAAACTCCATAGCTTAGTAGGTTAATAAGGGCTAAGTGAGAAGGCAACAAGTCAAGGGCAAGGGGCAAGAGCCAAGGGAAAGGGGCTAAGGGTGCCTATCTTCACAAGGCACTTCCTATGACAACATGATCCTTCATGACTTTTGGTGGCCACCACGCCACGTGGTGGTGAGGCAGTATCCTCATCGAGGCTGCCCAACTTGACTTCCCCCACACGAGCTACTTCACTGCTCGTGAAGGCCTTGACGGGCCGTGGAACGGCTCATGAGGTTGACTTAGTTTTTAGGGGTTAAGAAGAAGGTTGCCTAGCTAAAAGATCATGACCACAAGAGACACCACGCCTCGTGGTAGGCACCACGGCTCATGGTGCCTCACGTGAAGGGCTTTTTACTAGACCTAAAGTTTAGGTTCATCTTCAAATGATCATATCTCTTAGCTCAAAAAGAATTAGGTAGGCCATGCACTATAAATATAAAGGACTCTGATTCCTCTATCCAACGCCACCAAGTTTGCCCTATTTCCATCTCAGAGTAAGAAGTTATGCAAAAAATAGTGAAGCACTGTTAGACAGAAATTTTTCACGACCCGTTTGGGTGCCGTGGTGATGATGATGACCTGTGAAGGCCTTCTTCATGCCATTTCGGCAATTTCCAGTAAGGGGAGTTCCTGATTCTTTTCTCAATAATTTTAACTCAAAGCTATGTCATTTTTCCCAAGCCTAGGACCCATATATAAGTCATTTTAACCCCAAAACTCACCCAATTAAGTCATTTATTCCAAAACCCAAATAATTTCAAAAGTTCATCCTCTCTAAAACTCACCCAATTAACTCAAAAGTTCATCTAGTCATGATTCATCATATAAGCTTTAATGTAATAAATTCATGTCTATATACTTTACTTCTTAGAAATTCACATCTATATACTTCAATCTCAAGCAATCTATCATGTAATTCATCGATCCTAGAAGATCACATCTAATCCCTCAAAATCCCCTTTCATGTCATAAAATCTAACTATATTAAATTCACTTTAGAATCATAGTTTAAACATGGTACATGTATAATACTAAAAACATGCAATTCCATTATAAAAAATCACAATCCACACTATTGGATCATAACCTATAACATTAGAAGAAACCCTAGTTTGACTTGGGGAATTCTACTTCTAAATTAGGGAAAAACATGGGGCTCCATGGATGAAAGGAATCAATTATTGAATAAACCATCATACCTTGATTACAAATCCTACCAAGCTTGGTGATTTAACGTATCAAAGACACTCCATCCGATTCTAAGTGTCAACGATTGTTAGTCGGTATATAACCCAACTAAATGTGTTGGGGTCGAATCCCACAACGAGTGGTATATGTTTAAGATTCAATAGGAAAGTACGAATATGCTCAAGTCAATCATAGGAATAAAGTTATAGAATAAAAACATAATTTAAGTCAGGGGGTGACACTAATGTCAAATAACACGGAGATTTTGGTTTGAAATTATCAACTACAACATCAGCAAACAACACAAAAATAACAATAAGGAGATGGGTTCTTGGGAAGGGACTTGATTATAGGCTAATGTAGACAAATGGGTGATTGAAACTTTTAGGAAATAGCTGAAGATTAGTGATTAAGCTAGACTATAGAGGAGGTAAACTTTCTCTCGAACAATTTACCCCGAATCAAGTCAATTTCTCTCGAATATCGACAAACATGCAAAATAAAAACAATATACGCCTTAGTCCATTCACTCTCTCGAGCTGAATGTGTGGAAAAGGGTTTAGGATTCACTCTGTCAAGCCGAACCCATGACAACCTGATACCCACAGACCATCAACCAATAATGTTGGTTTTAGAACCTCTCTCTCGAGCAAGCCAAAAAGACGAAGGTAGAAATGCATTTGAACCTACAATTCTTTAAATTAAACCACAATTACTGGTTTAAATCACTTCTAAACAACATTTAAACTAACAATTAGCAATACCCATAATCTAAACCAGCCCATAATCACATAATCACACCCCAAGAATTGGGGTTTAAGATGTACATCATAAAAAGATAAAAATCGTTAGTAAATTGTGTCTTCATCAACTGGGTAAGATTAATTTCAACTTTACAAAGGTCCAAATTAACGAATCTCAAAGGCCCACTTCCAATTACTCAAAAGTAAAAAACTTCAATTCATCAAAGCTATGGAAAACATGTCTCAATACTCATAGTTCAATCTCAAAATTCTGATAATTGATAAAAAGCTACTAAACTAAATGTTAAAAAATGTATTTATAGTCGCCAAAAATATGATACGAAGGGCCGTTCGTTGCAGTAAGTCGGGCTCGCCTATGGGCTCGGTAATCTGCCTTTTATTCAGTTCCATCGCCTTTTTGCTTTGGCCTTCAGCTTCCTTAAGTTCTGTAACTTTATGCGATCCAACAGTGCATCGTGGAACCACTTGACGACACGCCAACTGCTCCTTTCTCTTGCAAACTTGATTTTCTCCTTGAGGGCTTGGCACACTGGAAATTAGTGAGACCGTCTCTAATTTAGAAGTACCGGTGGAGGTCATAGACTTGCAAGTTAGGAAAGAGAGGAACAAAGGAGTTGTTCCATGAGGTAGTATGGAGTTTTCTTTAGTAAGGAATTTGTTTTAGAGTTCTACTTGGGAGGCCAAGGGCCAATGATATGTCCTCATCCTTTCCTTCTACTGCTATTCAAGCTTGAGATGATAAGTTCCTCTTGGTTTGCTCTTATGTGAAGTCATGTGTGAATAGTATGTTTCCATGAGCTTCTTATGTGATGCATGTTCATGGAAGTGCTTAGGTCTTGTTAGAAATAATTTATAACATTTTTTTTCTCATGAGTTAGTGCTTTGAATAAGAATTGCATATAGCCTTCATGAATTCATAGTGAGCATGCCTTAGTGGTTGGAGTTGAAAGGTTCCTCCTTGAATAGATGCTTTTATGAGAAGTTGTATGTTAGGCTCCATTTGTGTGTGTTGAGCATTTTTTAGCTAGGAGATGTTAGTTCCTCCTTGAAAATGAGTAGATATTGAGTTTCATGCAGTTTGGATTGGTAGAAGTAGTTCTTACTCCTTTGTGTTTCATGGAATGGGTTTAGCTTGGAATTGAAGTTCTTCCTTGATTATGTGAATGAGAGGTAGGTCATGCATAATGGGCTGCTAAGTTAGATTTTAGACTTTATGAAGTGTTTAAAGTGTCATTGGAGGACGACTGTTCCCAAGCGGGGGATAATATAACATGTCGTAATTTAGTGAGTTGAACTAGTGTGTTCTAGAGCCTTTGGTAAACGTTTTGGAGTGTCGTATAAGGGTTAACTCTAGTAAAAATGGTTCTCGTACTTAGAATACGGGTTTTAGGGGTTAAACATTTGGGTACGATTAATATACCGTGAGTTTACGATATTTTTATTACATTTAACTTAAGAGTTGTGTGTGTCTAGAGACATTTTATTTTTGTATTAATGTGTTTTTAGCATGTTTGCATGAAATAAGTTCAGACGTGGAAGTATCGAGACACAGCTGAAGAATTGTGCAGAAAAGGGCATCTACGGAAGTGACCTACGGACAGTAGGTCCAGTCACGTTCCGTAGATGGACAGGCAAACCTTGAAGGAAAAATCAGGGAATTCTTGACCAAGTGTGGAACCACGACTTGAAACTACGGACCACAGGTTAACCTACGGGCCGTCCTACAGCTCCATCAAATGGTTTAGAGAAGGGGGTTCCAGTACCTGATTTCAAAAGTCTAAGTATAAAACCACGCATGAGGATTTACGGATCATGGATCGAGTCACGGTCCGTGTTGTTGAGTCGTCATTCAGTACTAGGAGTTGGAGTTCCAAGCTTTGGAAAAATTGCCTAAGTCCCAAACCATGGAAGGGACCTACGGACTGTAGGTCAGTCCACATTCCGTAGGTCAGTGTCTTCAACTGCAATCACGTCCAAAAAAATTATTTCCTTATTTCGTTTCCTTTTTAGTTGGGATATATTTTTCAATATATAGGGCATGCAAACCTTGTTTTTGGGGTTTAGACCTTATTATTTTAGTTCTTGTTTCTGGCTTTGGAGATTAACTTGAAACTTTAACAATTCTTGATTTCCGAAATTCATTTCGAAGATTTTGGCTTCGAAATTTAAGTTGAAATTCTGGGTTTATTCTTCTCATTATGTAAGTTCATGATTTCTTCATCTAAACATATGAATTGTGTTCTTGCTACTATGGGAAACTAAAGCCACAAATAGGGTTGTGAGAACCATGAGCGATTAACAAAGTATTAATAGTGACTAAGTAATTCTTGAATAGTGTTATTGCATGCATTGATAATTCTTTTGTTTAGAAGTCTTTTTAACGGATGCAAAGGTTAGAAGTCGCCTTGTTGCTACTTGTCGGACCAAGGAGGTAGTTAATAAGAAAAGAATTATCAACATAGATTTAGTGTAACACTATCTAATAGTCTAATATCAATTGGTACGAGGGTGAAAACGAATCCATACATTGATATGATATCTAATTTGAGGTAGAGGTAAGGGTTAGTAAATTATACACATGAGCCGGACCAAGGAGCGGGGTGAAATTCTATTATTGTCGAACCAAGGAATTAGAGATACTTAACTTATCACTTTGCATGTAATACACTAGGAAATGATTACTATTACCAGGATTACTGCGTTATGAGCTTATGGGGAACACGTACACCCTAGTTACTTTCTCTAATTCATAACAACAAAGTTTTAATCCTGCTCACTTGTTACTTCACAACAAATTAGTTTGTTTCACAAATCCCTTCCCCCTTACTTACTTGTTTTGGAAATACGTTGACTAAACGAATATAATCATAAGTCAAGTTTAAGTCTAAACCAAACTCCTCGTGGGATCGATCCCAACCTCCATGTTGGGTTCTTTACTTGATAACGATCTCTTATACTTCTTTAGGGAGGTGTAATTTGAGCGTATCAAATTTTGGTGCCACAGTCACGGATTGAACCCGGGTCACAATAAGGAGTTGATGAGTCTTTCCAAAAGTTGTGTGGGTCAACCAGAGTTGGATTTGGATGTGATTGGATTGAGGGTATTGCCTCTATCATTGACCGGCGATGCTGCTGTGTGGTTTGCTGAGGTTCCTCATAACTCAATCTACACTTGGGACCAATTAACAGATATGTTCCTGACAAAATACTTTCCGGTCTCAAAGAAGCGGAACCATAAAGATAAACTCAACAACTTTGTAGCACTACCTACGGAGTCTGTGAGTAGTTCTTGGAACAGGTTCACTGCTTTCATAAGAGGTCTCCCGAATCACCGCATCAATGATGAATCGCAAAAGGAATAATTCTACCGAGGTCAGGATGACAATAGTAAGGCGGTGCTTGATACTATCGCTGTAGGTTCATATGGTGAGTGCACTTTTGAGAAGATTGCTGAGAAACTGGAGAAAATTTCCAGAAACAATAAAGCTTGGAGCACTAAAAAGTCAGATACTGGGAGAAATACATTTGCCATTCAAGCTACATTTAATCAATCTGCTGATGATATTCGTGAGGAGATGGCTCAGATGAGGACTGAACTAGGGTTCTTGTTGAAGCATGTGAGCGGAAGCACTGAAAAGGTAAATGTTATCAATTATTTGACTAGAAATCCACCACCAGTTGAAGAATGTTACTATGAAGAGGATACTTAAGTGGTGAATGATCAGACAGGGGGTTTTCGAGCCAACGCTCAAGTTTCTAATTCGGATAATTGGCACCAAGGTCAAGGAAACCAAGGTTGGAACTATGGCAACTACAACCGAGATGGTCAATATGTCCAGAATGGGAACTACAATCGCGACAGCAACTACAACTCTAACAATTATGGCAACAAAAATGATAGGGGTGGTCCTTAAGTTCCTCCTCAAAATTGGGAATCTGGTAATAGGGAAGCTGTAGGTAATATGTCACGTATTAAGGATATGAAGCTGAAGATGATAAAGTTGTTTGATTAGACTGATGAGAATTTGAAAGAGATGCGAAATAATTTTTTTGGTATTGGTCAAAAATTTGATGCCCATGTAGTGTCAATCAAGCATCTTGAGCAACAAATGACTCAATTGTCTACTACAGTTAGCCCACGTCAACATGGCACACTTCCTGGCAACACCATCGAAAATCCAATGAATGATGTGCATTGTACGAGCGGGTAAGCAGACCATTAATCCACTGATGCCGTCTGGGGTTGAAGTTGAGGCTAGTAAAGATGATGATGTGATTGAGGTAAATGAAGAGCCCGAGAGTGCAATAGAGAAGGAAGCGGAGATAACCCAGAAAGTTGTTCCCATGCCTATACGTCCACCTTCTTTCCCACAAGGGTTAGTGAAGAAGATTGAAGAAGGCAAATAGCGTAGTTTATTAGTCTGCTGAACTAGCTTTCCATCAATGTGCCGTTGATAGAAGCTTTGGAGAAAATGCTTGGGTATGCGATGTTTATGAAGGACTTGGTAACTAAAAAGTGGGCCGTGAATTTAAAAGATGCTGATAAGTTGCAACATTGTAGTTCCATTGCTACAAGGTCCCTTGTGCAGAAGAAGGAGGATCCTGGTGCCTTCACTATTCGTTGTACCATTTGGCTGCTACATTTTGCAAATGTGGTGTGCTATTTGGGTGCTAGTATAAATCTGATGTCATTGTCTATTTACAAAAAGTTGGGTTTAGGTGATCCAAAACCAAGTGCGATGCGACTGCTTATGGCCGATAGAAGTGTGAAGAAGCCCAATGGTGTGGTCCAAGATGTACAAGTGAAAGTGGAATCTTTTATCTTTCCGACGGAATTTGTGATAATTGATTGTGATGTTGAATTTGAGGTTCCTATTATCCTTGAGAGACCATTCCTAGACACTGGGTGCACCTTGATTGATATGGAGAAAGGGCGGATAAAATTTTGGTTGAAGAATGAAGAGGTAACTTTCAACATTTGCATATCCATGAAGTAGAGTAGTGAGATCAAATTGGTATCAGTGGTAAATCATATTGTAGAGAGTGGTTCTGAGGTGCCTATTGAAGAGAGGTTGGGTGTTGACGCACTAGCAATGGTAATGATGAATTTTGAGGGTGATGGTATTGAACACTATGATGAATTGGTCGCCGCACTTGATATGTTCGAATTCCGTTCAAAACCAAAGAGATTGGAGTTACACATGAAGAATCGCGACTCTCCACCTGCAAGACCGTTTGTTGAGGAGGCTCCGAAATTGAAGCTTAAGGCTCTACCATCACATTTGAGGTATGTATTCTTTGGGAGAGATGGTACTTTACTGCTAATCGTTGCGGCATATTTGAATGTGACACAAGTTGAGGCATTGGTGTCTGTGTTGAAGAGGATCAAGCGGGCAATTGGGTGGACTATTGCAGACATTATTGCGATTCCTCCTGGTATTTGTTTTCATAAAATTCAACTTATGCCGGATCACAAGCCTAGTATTGAGCATTATAGAAGATTAAATGTGCCTATGCAAGAGGTAGTCAAAAAAGAAATCATCAAAAGGTTGGATGCTGAAGTTATTTATCCAATTGCAGATAATAGTTGGGTGTGTCCTGTGCAGTGTATGCCCAAGAAATGTGGGATACTGTGGTACCTAATGAGAGAAAAGAGCTTGTTCTGATGCGGCCCGTGACTGGATATAGAGTCTGCATGGACTACAAAAAATTAAATGCTTGGACAGAAAAGAACAATTTTCCTATGCCGTTCGTGGATCAAATGTTGGACCAACTAGCTGGTAAAGGTTGGTATTGTTTCCTTGATGTTTATTCGGGCTACAATAAGATTTCTATAGCTCCGAAAGAACAAGAGAAGACCCACCTTCACTTGCCCTTATGGGACTTTCGCCTTCAATCAGATGCCTTTGGGGTTGTGTAATACTCCAGCGACCTTCCAGCGTTGTATAATGTCGATATTTTCTGATATGGTGGAGGACACTATTGAGGTATTTCTAGTTGATTTCTCTGCGGTAGGTGACTATTTTGACCTTTGTCTGGATCATTTGGCCGAGGTGGTTAAACAATGTGAAGAGTGCAATCTTGTGCTCAATTGGGAGTAGTGCCACTTCATAGTGAAAGAAGCGATAGTTCTGGGTCATCGGATCTCTGAGAAGGGTATTGAGGTTGATAGAGCGAAATTTGAGGTAATAGAAAAGCTTCCACCACCTATCTCTGTAAAAGGTTTAAGATGTTTTCTTGGGCATGCAGGGTTCTATAAGAGATTTATCAAGGATTTCTCCAAAATTGCACACCCTTTGCGCAAATTGCTCGAAAAGGAGTGTAGGTTGAGTTTGATGATGCTTGTCTGAGAGCATTTGGAGAGTTTAAGGAAAAGCTAGTTTCCGCACCTACCATTATTTCACCGGATTGGGGGAAACTGTTTGAAGTGATATGTGATGTAAGTGGAGTGGCGCTTTGTTTGGTATTGGGACAGAGGCAAGAGAATATTCTTCATCCTATTTATTGTGCTAGCAAAGCTCTAACTGTGGCTCAAAAGAACTATACAGTGATTGAGCAGGAGCTTCTAGTAGCGGTTTTCGCATTTGAGAAATTTTGATCCTACTTCCTTGGTATTAAGGTCATTGTGCATACTGACCATTCTGCATTGAGGTATTTGATGGCAAAGAAGGATGCAAAAACGAGGTTGATTAGATAAGTGTTGTTTCTGCAAGAGTTCAACTTTGTGGTGAAAGATAGAAAGGGAACAGAAAATTAGGTTGCCGATCACTTTCCCAGATTGGAGGAAGAAGCTATGCTAAAGTTGAGTAGCCATCTTCCTTACATATCATCACTCCCAACCCATTTCCATTCCTTTTTTCCCCAATAACTGTGCACTCCCATTTTTGTTTGCCAAGAAGAATTCAAGTTCCGGGTACGGTGTCCAAAAGGTCTAAGAAGTTTAAACAACACACAATCACCCACTTCCATTGATTCTAAGGTACTTTATTTCAAACTTAACTTTGTATTTTGATATTCATTGTTCAAAATATAAAGTCATGAAGTGGTTCTTGACCTTGCGTTGTTGTTGTATGAAATTGCATGTTAAACTAAATTTTTACAGATTTAGTTTTCCAGATTGGAGGAAGAAGTTATGCTAAACTTTGCCACAATGTAGCCACTCCTTACCATCCACAGTTTAGTAGGCAAGTTTAAAGTGTCCAACAAAGAGATCAAACAGATTTTGGCGAAGCTTGTGAATGCTTATAGAACTGATTGGTCAAGGAAGCTTGATGATTCTCTATGGGACTATCACACCGCATTCAACACTACAATAGGTATGTTTCCCTACTAACTTGTATTTGGGAAGTCATGCCATTTACCGGTAAATCTAGAGCATAAGGCTATGTGGGCACTAAAGAAGCTAAATTTGGATTGGGGGGTCGCATCAAATCAGAGAATGAGTGACTTTAATGTGCTTTATGAGTTTCGCCTAAGAGCTTATGAAAGTTCATCCTTGTACAAGGAGAAGATGAAAAAGTATTACGATCAAAGGATTGAAAAGCGAGAATTTGTTGTGGGTGATCTTGTGCTTTTATTCAACTCTAGGTTGCGCTTATTTCCGGGCAAGCTCAAGTCCAAGTGGACCGGGCCATTCTTAGTCACACAGGTGCTCCCACATGAAGTGGTCGAGCTTGAGAACAGTGAGGGAACAAGGTTTAAGGTAAACAGGCAAATGATAAAGGTCTATCTGGGAAATGCGGAAACTGTGCAAGAAGTTGTTGAGGCCTACTATCTTGATTAAGACTGAGAACTCAAAAGGCCTGCGTCATGCCCCAATGTGAAATTAAACGCTGCTTGGGAGGCAACCCAAGATGTACAATCTAGCCAACTATAGATTTTTTCTTTTCAGTTTAGTAGTTTTCTTTGTTTATTTGCCTTTTTGTATTCCTTTAGATAAGTGCTTTATTTTTGTTTTAGTGTTCCGTAGATATAGCATAGGGTCCATGTCTAAAAAGTGTCCATAAATTGTAAAAAGAAATGCCTAATGGTTGCTACATGTGCAGGGTTGAAAAGCAAAAGTTGCAGAAAATGTGTGGTGCAGAGGTCTATGGAGACCATCGACGGTCCGTGGGTCAAACCACGGACCGTGAATGTTTTCTGTAGACCCCAGGTAAGATATCTAAATTTTCTAAGTAAGAAGGCGACCTATAGACTCTATCTACGGACCATTGGTTGACCCACGAACCGTAGACTGGGTCTCGTGGGTCCAAACCCTAGTATTGCCTGTCCCGACCCGGACCTCATTTAAATAAAACCCTCCCATTTTCAAATCACTCCCCCATTTCCCATATTCTCTCTTAACTGTTTCTAACCCCTCCCAATCCCATAACTCCCTCATTATACCCCATAATCACTCCCCATCTTCCATACATATCATCACTCCTAACTCATTTCCATTCCTTTCTTCCCCAATATCTGTGCACTCCCATTTTTGTTTGCCAAGAAGAATTCAAGTTTCGTGTACGGTGTCCAAAAGGTCTAAGAACTTTAAACAACACACAATCGCCCACTTCCATTACTTCTAAGGTACTTGATTTCAAACTTAACTTTGTATTTTGATATTCATTGTCCAAAATATGAAGTCATGAAGTGGTTCTTGACCTTGGGTTGTTGTTGTATGAAATTGAATGTTAAACTAAATTTAGAACGCCCTTGAGACAATAGATTGTGATTGTGTTGTCTTTGTAATGTGTTACATCAAAACAAAAAAAAAGTCTAAATGCAAGTTCCGACATAGGGTTCCTAGTATCATATGTAATAAATGCTAAAAATTGAGTAATCGGAACCCTTGGGATGACGAAGTAGCATAAATTGTGTTGAAATGCATGTTTAGACTTAGGTCAAATGTTTGAATTGGTAAACAAAATGGTTTCAAATTGAAGCATGTCTGATACTTGGCAGACTTGACCCATGAGTCCTCATCTACGGACCGTAGATCAGTTCCGTAGGTCGGCAATCCACAAAAATATGATAAGTGTTGAACCACAGAACTGGACTACGGTCCGTAGTTAAATCTATGAAACAGTCGTGGTTCACATCAGAGACCCCTCTTTTGGGTACTCTAATCTACGGAAGGGACCTACAGACCGTAGATCCATCCACGGACCGTAGGAACTGATGAGTCCTCAAACTGAACTCGTTTAGGGCTATATTTTTATAGAATTAGTGTCCTCAAATGCATATTTTGTCTCAATATGTGATGAACACCCGTAAGTTTCAGGTATTTGGAGTTTGAGGGAAAGCATGACCACTACTTAGCAAAAAGGAACAAAGTCAGCAGAAAGAATGATGAAATGAAGATCTGAGAATCACCTAACCCATTTGGTTAGTCGCCAAATGGTCTTATCCTCGCCTTTTGTTCCAGTGTGCTGAGCTCTAAAGAGAAAGATCAAATCGGTGGTGAAAAAGAGTAGTCAGCGTATCGCCGAGCAGTTCTGCGAACCTGTACTATGTCACCTAATGATCCAAAACACGACAATGTTGAAGGCTAACGGAAGAAGGGGATGAACTAGACCAAAGGGCGGATCGCCGAGTTAATCAGCGATCCCAACTAACTTCACTGAGTGATCCTTCACAACACATTTACTGAAAATTATAAATACTAGTTGAAGTTTTGTGGCTTAGTATCAGAGTAGAAATTATTATTATCAAGTATTATTTTTAAGTTTTAATATCAGACTTAGAATATTCTCTCTAAGTTTAGAGAGGGTGTTGAAGAACTTGAAGATGAAAGGGTTTCAACTCCAAGATTTTGGACTTAAGTCTTGTGGATTCTTTACTTTTGTCTTGTTTTAAGACATAATCTTGCATACCCATTGATGGAAACTGAGACTAGTATACATTTTTACCTCTTTTACATGTGTAGTGAAAACCCCAATTCTTAGGGTGTGATTTTGTGAATATGAGTTAGATTAATTGTTGGGTCTTGCTTGCTGATAGTTTATTTGTTGTTTAGATGTGATTCCGTTTAGTAGTTGTGTTGGAAATTAATAAAATTGTAGTTGCAAATATTATTTCACCTTTGTGTTTTCGACTTGCTCGAGAGAGAGGTCGTAAAACTAAGACTACTAAATTGATGGCCAGTAGGAGTGGGTTGACATGAGGTTCAGCTCGAGAGAGTGATACCTAGTCCTTATCTAACACATATAGCTCGAGAGAGTGAGTGGGCTAAGGCGGAGGTTGTTCTTTATGCGGCAAAAGGGTGTCCGATAAGAACCCATTTCATTCGGGGTAAGTTGGTTGTGAGATAATTTATCCCCACTATAGTCTAGCCTAGTCACAAATATTCCTATCATATCCCAAGAATCTCGTCTCCACATCGGTATTTTTTTTATTTTTACTAATTTTGCTCTTTACTTGCTTCCAAACCCCCCATTGATAATTGACACTCGTGTCAAACCCTTTAATTTATCATGTCTTCATTCGATAAAGTGTTTAGCTACGACTAGTTTTAGCACTTTCGCACTTAACCACTAATTTTCAGGAACAACTTCGTTGAACTCGACCCCAATCCTTGGTTGGGTAACTTTACTACTGCATGATCGTAGACACTTGCAATGGAAGTTGTGTCTTGATTACGAAAACATCAAAATGGCACCGCTGCCGGGGAGTGGTGTTACGTGGAAACCTTTGGTTAAGATGAATTTTGCTTTTGATAGTCGTAGTTTACTAACTTTATTTTTAGTTTTGTTTTGCTTTGAGTTGTTGATGTAGGCAGATACCCTGAGCATTGCTAAGGAAAATGGTGGCAACTCGGCTGAGATGAGTCAATAAGTCGAGAGGGATTTCAAGTTAACCCAACTGGTAACACAGCTGAGCGAGTTGACCCCCAAAATATCAGAGGTGGAAAACCAGTGGAAGAGCCAAACGAGGTACATACCCCCTCATGAGCAGAAATAGTCTAGAGACAGGGAGAACACTTGTGTCGAGGACACACTCCAAATTGTTCTCCAAAAGATCACTGAACAAGATCGAATGTTGGAAGAGATGAAGGAGAATATTGAAGTGTTGAATCAAATGATTGGCTCCCATTCTAGATCGATCCAGCTGATCAGGACACTAATGAGTTATGCAGTGCCTCCTCTTCACTAATATGAACTATTGGGGTTACCTAGTAACACTAAGACTAACCGCAACAATAGAGAGTGAGTAAGGACTCGCATCATGCCACGACGTTAACTAAGGCGCTTCTTGGGAGGCAACCCAAGGTTTTAAATGCCTTAGTTTGCTTTTATAAATAATGGTGTGTTAGTGGTCCATGTTTAAATTCTGAAAGTGTTTGGAAAATGCATATTAGTGAGTAAAATGGTCAGTCAGCATGCCCGATGAAGATCGCTGTTTGGACCTTACTTTGACTCAATGTCCTGTAAAACTCGGCAAGCCAAGTGACCACTGGGCGTGTCGCCAAGTGACTACTGGGCGTGTCGCCAAGTGACCACTGGGCGTGTCGCCAAGTGACCACTGGGCGTGTCGCCAAGTGGTTCAGCGAGTGCGACTAATGTTATCGAATGGACGCGAACTGGATGGTTTATAGTGGCCAAAGGTCTCAGACTCACTTTCCCTCGCTTTTAAACTTCACAAACTCACACCAAGTTAGTATTTTCAATATTCTTTCTTTCCATTAGTATTTTAGTTGTTGATTAGTGCTCGAAACTAGGATTTCTTTGCCGCCTAGATTTTCAATCGTGTTTCAATCGATATTTATGGTTGGTTTCCGAATCTCGTGTTTACATTAAAAAAAATTGTACTCATTTTGCAATGATCGTATCATATTCTTGTGTGCTGGGTCTCTCTGCTATAATTAGAATGTGTAAATGCCTATTTCAATTAGCAAATCCTGCACTTATTGTTTTGATCGTCAAATGCCCGTAATATTTGTGCTTTTAAATGAATGGATTTGCATTGATTTGTGCTTGCTTGTCGTTTAGATAGCTTGGGTAAAGTCTGAGTAACCCATGTTTGTTCTAAATAATGAAAATTGCTCAATGATAGAGCGGCTGACAACACTCTTATGAACAAATATCGTCAAATGGCTAAATTTGGTAAAAAAAAAAAATATTGAATATCCCGGGGTGATGAGTAGTACAGGTCTATTTTGAATTTCATTAGTACCTGTTTTGATTTTGTCATCGGGGGTTGCGGGGTTGAATTCGAGAAGGTGGATTGAAAATGGGCACGTTGAACCATTTGGCGAGCTGGGTCGAGCTCACCGAACCACTCGACGGTTCACCTTATTACCCCATGTCACTTTTAAACTCACTTTCGGCGAGAAGCCTTTGGTTGCCGAAAGTACTCTTGATCGCCCTTTGTTTGCGCCCATGAACCTCAATTATACTGTAACTTTCGACGGACAAACCCATCATCTCCCACAGTAGTCGGCGATTCACCAAAAGGGCCTTTTCATCGCTGACTTGCTATAATTTTTAAGCCAATCCGTTCGGCGAGCCCGACTTAGCTCGCCAAAGAGGTTTGGTGACTCGCCGAACGGATAGGCGAGCCTGTTTGCAATAGATTTTTTATGTTTATGTTTGAATTTTCTCCTAATTTGTCCCGATCTCTTACAGATATGGTACGCACTAATCTAACCACACAACCTTAGAAGAAATCACAAGGCACATACATAAACGAGAGGGTGTCAAATCATCCATAGAGGAGAGGGGAACAACTCCTATCGAGAGATAAAGGAAAAAAGAAGAAGCATATAGCTAGAAAAGGAGTAGCTATTGAAACCAAGGCTAATTTTTCAAAACCAGAAGATGAGCAGCCTCTGATAAACTAGAGGGATGAACTACGGGCCAGATCTCAGTCCACATCCACCAATACTCCCTCAGCTGCCACTTCTCTGGCAACAGACTCCGTGCCAGCGCAGACACCTCCAGTGGGCCCTGCACTTCCTATCGTTCCTATTCCTAGACTACTAAACAGATTGAAAGTTGAGGGGGTACATACCATCCTAGCGGAGAAACTATTATCTATGGAGGGCCTAGAAGGCAAACAACCTAATGTGATTGACAATCTCCGATACCACGAGTTTGAGTAGTTCACAAGGCCCCAAGGCCCTTACATTCCTTCTTAGGTTAGGGAATTTTACACAACTTATAAGGAGTTGGTCCCCAAGAACAAGAAGAAGGCAAGTGAGTTTATACCGGTAAAGTCGGTCATGGTCAGGGGCAAGGAAGTTGAGTACCACAACAAGTATATTAACATTATGTTAGGTAGACCACTGCACTCTGCACTTCCCTACGGAGGGTTGCCCATTGTTCCATCCCTAGATGACCTGAAGGGTTGACTGGCTCCTCTGATTTCTGACACTACCCCGGGTGGATGAATGCAAAGGTACCTATTGAAAAGAAGGACTTGAAAATCGTTGCCAGGTTCTGGTTGTGCTGATGATGCCATCCCAGAATGAGTCCAATTTGCACCATCCTAAGGCAGCTTTCCTTGGTTCTATCATGTCCAGGAGGCGCATCGATCTGGGGCTGCTGATTTCACAAGAGATGTCCATGAGGGCCAAGCAGAAGCTAACTTCTCTGTCATTCCCAGTCCTGATCACGGAGTTGTGTCAGCGTGATGGAGTACCTCGAGACACTACGATGGATATTGAGGTCACCCCGTCTTCTTCCACTGTTCTATGCCGTATTAAGGCCGAGTTCACATGAGATGAGGTTGACAGGAGGAGATCAGCTCCGACAAATATTTCTTCGGAAGTTGATTTTGACTCGTTACAAGTAGAGGGGCCTTCACCTACTCCGGCCTCAGAGCCTTCAGGTATATCCACTCCTTCCTCTTCTTCACTGGTACCTGGTGCTTCTTCCTCCTCCCAGCCTGCCAAGATTCCTTTGGCCATGATCATGAAGATTGGACAGTTGGCCTATTCAGCGGATGTGAGAGTGACTCGATTGGAGAGATCCATTCCATGGATGATCGATCGTGCTATCTTGGATGCACTGACCCCCTTAAGGCCTCTGTTGATGATCTGGCTACTAGAGGCACTGCTTGTGAGAACATACAGGGGGAGACATCCGAGGTTTTAGCATTGAAAGCCGAAGTGGCAGATTTGAGGGAGGACGTAGACTATTTGAAGTTTACCGACTTCACCTTATTGATGTGAGGTACAAATGACGAGGACGCTCCTGAGATCTCGGGGGTTCCTCCGGCTATCAACGGAGATGTATAGAGGGGTGACACTGCATATGAGCAGTCGGATGTAGAGACCGACGAGGAACTGATAGCAGTACATAAGGAGGAGATGATGGAGAGCCGAGAGCAGAGCATATTTAGAGATTTATCAAATATTCTGGGGACGATTGTGCAGCTGGTGATCCAGACATCACCGACTGAGACATCCACAACATCCACAAGTAAATATGGCACTGCTATTCCCTCTGAGGTGACTCCAGTCAATGATACCCAAGTTCATTCAACTACACTACGAATTGAGGCCCCGACAGATGGAGAGACTGCATAGACAGAACTTCTCTTTACCTCCCTCTCTGTCTTACTTACTTTCACTTTTGGATACTTTTATTCGCATTTGAGAACAAATGATTTTTGTTTGTGGTGGGGTGAGGCCCACCTTTGTGCATACTTATTATTATTATATATATTGGGTTGTGGGCTATTATTGTGTTATTACACTACTTTACGTGGATGTTTGAGCTTATGGCTCCTTTTGTTTTAATTGAAAATGATTTGACCTTTCCAAAAAAATTCGCACATTTTCTCCGTCTGTTGTGTGCACTGGAATGTGGCTATTTCCTGGCAAATTTGAATCTCAGTTTTGATCAATATCTATGGCTCAAATAGTGCTCATAATTGAACGGACATGAGGCCACAAAAGACCAAACAATACCGGAATCTAATAAAGCATAAAAAAATTACCGGTAGTCACATATGGAGGACACTCTTTTTCACCTCTAGCTTGGAGAGCATAAAACTATTCTTCTTTGAAGCATTCCTATCCGAACCACTAGGAGCAACTTGCTTACCCTCTTTTCCCTTAGCCTTCATCTTAGGGAAATTTCTCATCTTGTGGCCACTTTTACCACAACTAAAGCAACACTCCATACTGGCTATACATCTACCCTCATGTCTCTTTCAACACTCAGCAGAAGTAGGACACAAGGATTAACTACTAATCCCTTGAGGTTTAGGGCTAGGCCTCATCTCCAAAACTCTTGAGGATCTTCCTCAAGTTTTGACCCACAAACTACGGATGGTTCATCCGCATAAAATCCATCACTCTTGAAACGGCCGTACCAAAAATTGGGTTCATGAGAGCTACCACCTCTCAATTCGCTTGGGCCGTCACATCTTGAGCCAACACTTGAAAAGAGGACCTAAACTCTTCATTAGTCACAACCTCAGCCAAAGGGTCAATTGGTGCTTGTGGAAGAACTTGGGGAGGAACTTCTTGATCCATATTGTCTTCCTCATTCCTTTTAGCATTAGCCCTTGTAGTAGGCATATCTTGAATACCATCGAGCACAGATTAGGAGAAAGACCTTATGGAGTTGGACTCTATGGCACGACTAAGAGAAGTGAAGAAGTGAGGTTTCCTATGCATCTAGTAGCCTCTCATTCATAAATGTGGCGCGCTTCACACTTATGAACAAGACTCTACTAGACGTGGTTTGAGACATCCTAGAACCATTCTAAACGTTGCACTCTGATTACCAAGTTTGTCACGACGCAGGGGTACCACCTAGATGTAACATGGTGTACAAGACCCCAAGAGGCCCCATACAAGCCACTTAGCATAGAATAACATAGAGTAATAGAAATAGGTTCGGAAATTTAAAAATTGTTTCCATACAATAAAAGTTCCTAAAATGAAGTAGAAGTCTTTAACATTGTCACAAACAATCTAATACATGAATAGTCTTGGGACACAACCCATACAAAAGTTCTAACATGAAAATAAGGACATAAAGGAAAGGTGGTAAAATCCTCAATGCTATGAGTACTCAACAAATCTTCACTTGCGTGCTCTACGAAGATCCTAGCCACGAGGATGAAAGTCAATATTGTTGGACCCTATATTTGATAAGAATGTAGGCAAGAGTATGTGTCTGTACAAAACTGTACTAAATATGATGGCTAGCATAAATGATCAACGTAAGCATAAGGAAGGCATTAGTCAACATAAGCCATATACTAGAATCATAGAGATACAACACAAGGCATAGGCTATAAGCAAAAGAGACAATAACATAAATCATAGGCATATTCAATACTTATATCATCATAACATAAGAAGAGCACTTCATAAGCAACCTCAAAGCATACTTGTGCAATGCATGGATTAGACCCTATAAATCTCACCCATGCTAAGTAAACCACCTTAGGCCATCATTCATTTTCATCATCTTTTATTCTCATTCTTAGCTTATTTCTCACAGACAACGAAAAATCAGCTTTAGCCATACATATCAAGGAAGGCAACTCAAGCAACAATCCAAGCTAAGCTAACATTAAATAAATAAACCTTATATCAAAACATACTCACAATACTTCCTTTAAGTAATCTTGTTTCATCATAAACATGCTACTATGATTAGGGACTCGTCCCTCTTTAGTCATTCATACTAATCATGGTAGATTATCTCATTATTAGTCCAAGTCACATCATCACTCATGAATTGTTACGATTTACCACTTCAAGGCCATCAAGGAAAAGCACCTTACTATGCTAGACCATGCTAACATGGAAAGCATCATCTCATGCAAGTCCAAGATACTCAATCAAGGGTACTATAGCTCAATCCAATCTAATCATCTTCCTGCCTTACTTATAAAGGCTAATGGGTATTCACCTCTTGCCTTACTTTCTTTAAGATCATAGGTACTCGCCTCCACAATCACATCATATGACATGGGTAGTCGCCTCCACATCATCTCATAAGGATCAAGGATACTCGCCTCCATGTCCATTCATCATATTATGAACATAGGGAATCACCTCTTGTTCAATTCTAAGGAATAAGGGAAGTCACCAAATATTCTTCAATTTAGAGGTCAAGGGTAGTAGCCTCTAGCCGCACCCTTTATTTAACATTTTTGTCTGTATTCATCTTTGGTGAGCAATCCTTTCAACCTAGAATCATTTATGTGAGTAAACCTTTCACATCATGCTCATTATGTGTTCATGAGAATTTCCTTTCAAGCAACACAACATCAATATCCTAATCATTTACACTTTACACTCAAAGTGTTCTTAAACCATTTACATAGATTGTATAAGAACATGCATAATCTCATACACTCATAGTATAGGTCATGTGAGTAATTCCTTCGACAACAACTCTATCTACAATTCATCACTCATATAAGCTTCACTCTCAAAGCCTTAACATTCAAGCAATGTATCCTAGAAGAGCACATATAATCCCTCAATTTCTCCTTTTATGGCATAAAACCCAACTATATCAAATTCACCTTAATATTACAAGGTAAACATGGGGTACATGTATAATCATACTAAAGCATGCAATACCATTATAAAAAATCATAAACAATCACAATCTACATGATTGGATCATAACCTATAAAATTAGAAGAAACCTTTGTTTGACTTGGGGAATTCTTCTTCTAAATTTGGGGTGAAAAAAACCCATGAATGAATAAGCCATCATACCTTGATTAGAAATCCTACCAAGCTTGAAACAATGGAGACTTGACTTGAACTAGCTTTCTTTTCTCATTCTACTTCTTTAGTTTCTAGAGAGAGAATATTTGGGAGAGAATTGGGTTTCTTTTTTGGTGAGTTGAGAGAATGACTTAATTTAGGTATCTAAAGTCCTTATCTAGGTGGTCTAGATTAGGATAAAATGATACAACTTAATCCTAATTTAAACTAGAATAACCTTAAAGTACCCCTAAAAATACCCACAAAAACTGCTCCCAGGCCACCACCGCCGAGACCTGGACCACGGGGCGTAGATGGACCTACGACCCGTACTGGTTAGGGGTGGTTATAGTTCTTGGGGTTGGTAATCAAGGGTTTGAACCACGACCTCTATCCACGAGGCATGACCCATCCATGGGGCGTGGGTCCTACCCGTGCTCACTGGCTTTGGAAGATTCTTTAGGGAGGTCATCCATGATCCCCACCCACGGGGTGTGCGTCTAACCACGAAGCTTAGTTTTCCCCCTTGTAGGTGACACTTGAAATTTCAAAAAGTTGCTAAGTTCTCTCTTTCGGATACGGGGTGTTACAATGAGCTCGACTTAGCTTGCCAAATGTTCCAATGTGCTAGTTTTCACCCTTTACTTTGAAATCAAGTTTTCAGCCCCCGAAATCAAAATTAAACACCTACACTATGAAATTGAAGTAAGACACATACTATCAATGCCCTCGGGGTTCTCACACTTCCCTTGATTTGGCCAAGATAGTCCATTTGACGTCTTTTGTCCTGAAGAATGACGTAAAATGCTCAATCATTGGAAAAAAATACGATATCTAGCTCAATTCAGGGATACTCAGACTTCACCATACTAGACCCAATACATTATTAGCACAACCCAAAAATTTCAACTAGATTTTAACAAGTAAATACACGGGACCCAACCAATTACGATCGATTAGGGAAAAATTCATTGAATATTAGGCAAAAAACACACATACGATGATTACCCAACAACATACAACAAAAAATTACCACTTGCATTCGAGTTCAACCACATGTAGATTTTGGGGTTCGGAAAAATCAATCTTTTATGCCGAAATAAAATTTGTAAAGCTAGGCAACAGAGTAAAATCCAAATTCCATCCTCGAGCAAATTGTAACACCCAGACTTTTCAAAATGTCTAAATCAACTCGTATCTTTGTGGAAAGACAAGGAGGGTGGGTAATAAATTAAGAATGATGTGGTATGCCATATTTTAAGTATTCAAGGGTTGTATCTCAAGTTTTGAAGTTAGTTTAGTGGCAAAATAAAAGTTGGCGAAAGTTATCGGAAGTTTCTTTTTAAATCTTTCTCTAAATTTGTGTCAAATGTCTTGGATGTTTTATCCTAATATATAAAGAGTTAGAAGGCCTATCACCCATTAAATCGAAGGACTATGAGTCTAGTTTGCAATGCACAAAATCTCGTATCCAACCGAGATCGAAGTAAAAAGTTATTAGTGTTTTACTACGGACTGCCTGGGCATAATCCGGGTCGGGTCAAAAATCTGGTATGTCCGCTTACTCAACGTTTTAAGCCATGAAAACATTTATTTTCACTTCCAAACCAAAGAGAAAGCTTAAGATAGTGTTCCTATGGAGTTTTTTAATGATGAAGGTAGGTTTTTGACGATTTCTACCATTCAACGTTGCCCCCGTGCCTAGAAACGTTATCTCTACACGTGGCAATCATTTTCCCTTCTATTAGCTGCCTTTAGAGCTGGTTTTTGAAGATATAAATTTTTAGTTATTGCGTTTCTTCAAGTTAACTAAGCCAATCATATCGGGACTCTTTTATGATTGTTTTTAGAAATTTCTACCGATGTTTCGACAACTTGGGGGAATATGGCCAATCTGCCGATTTAAGATTAATTATGAACTTTTTATAGGTGTGTACCAGTTGTGTATATATAGTGTTTGCGAAGCATAGGACATAAGGAAGAACTTTTGTGAATAAACAATGGTCTTTCAAGCATTCATTAGAAAGGTATGTTAAGGTTATTCCTTTCGTTCGACATATTTCCTTAGAGGTGGTTAATGTTAGTGATCTTGTAGATGTAATTGTGAGTGGTTAGCAGATTGAGCTGTTATAAACTATCATTTTAGGCTTCATAATCTGTTAAGAACAACCCTAAGTTAGGAACGACTTGGATATTATTCAAATATATTGTTTATAGCTAAATTGCTCGCCTTTAGACTAATCAATTGTTTGTTGTCACCCTTGGGGCTATTGTGCTTAGTTTTTGAGCTATGAACTACCTATGGGTCTATGATGTAGTCTAATAGGACTATGTTATCTCCAAAGAGGGCTATGTGTTGCCCCCAGGGCTATATTGATTCCAAAGAGTGTTATTTGTTGCCTACGGGGCTATTTTGATGCCAAAGAGGGCTATATGCTTCCCTACATGGCTATGTTGATTCAAAAGAGGGCTATGTGTAGCCCACATAGCTATGATTTTGCCTAAGAGTGCTATGTGCTGCCTACGGGGATATCTCATTGCCAAAAAAGGCTATGTCACTTCTTACAAAGACATGGGGTTACCGATAGGGGTATGTAGATTGATTTGGCACCTTCTAGGCTTATGGGGGGTTAGGTAGGGTGTATGCTGTTTGTACCTGCTGACCTTATGGGGGCTTGGTTAGGTTGATGTTTGATTATTTTTATAATTTTAGATTCAGTAGCAGGTTCGCATGCTTATCTAAAATTTTAATTTCCTTACGTGATTGCTTTTGGTATATTATGATACTTTTTCACTTAGTCTATAGCCTTTCATACATTGTACATTATTTTGTACTGACTCCCCATTGACTTCCTCAGCTGCAGGATTGACTTCTATCCAATTGGCTAGCCCCTTTCCTCCGGAGCTGCCAGAGTTGGGACGTTTGTTACCTTTTGTTGTATATATCTTTATGGGTAGGCTGGGACCCTATCTCGCCAATCATTACTACTCTTAGAGGCTTGTAGAGTAGCGTGTGGGGTGTATAGCTACGTTATGGCCATACTGGCCTAGTTTGTTTGGTTTGCTGAAGCTTGTGAGTTATTTGATGTATATTATTTATATATACCTACTTTCAGTTTTCGTATAGATATCATGGTGGCCTCGACGGCCAAATCAGGACTTCTGTGCTAGTTGGCTATTTATTTATATGATTTCCTAGGAGTAGTTGTTTCTTTTATAGATCAATTGATAGGGGCATTGCCGGACGAGGGCTTGGGTTTAAGCCGAGATATACTTGTTTGTTTTCTTGATTTCGTGTGGCTACCATACGCTAGTACAAAATGGTTAAGCAAGATTGGTTCGGGCCTGAGTTTTGGTATTAGGAGCCAGTTGCGTCCCTCGAGTTTGAGGCGTGACAAACTTTGTATCAGAGCACCGTCATATCCTAGGCAGTCTGCAAGTCGTGTGTAGTAGAGTCTTGTTTATAATGTGTTGTGCACCACATTCGATAAGCAAGAAGCTACCGGGCATGTTAGAATGACTACCCTTCTTTTCCTCACCTCGTGCTATAGAGTAATGTCTTAAGGGTTGAGGTTTCTGCCATAATTGTTACTTGTATGAAGATAGAGATGGTTGACACCAGACAGACAACAACTAGCCAGGGGCTAGATACGGCTGCAGGCGAGGGTACCGACAAGGTTCCACAAGTAAAGGTAGCCTATTGTGAGACCCTGGGGGAGAAATCTTCTCAGCCCCCTATAGCTTTTCCACCGCTTCAGGAGACTCCATGGGGTACAGGACTTCTGGCTCCACAAGCAGTAGCACCTCTAGTTCATCCTATTCCATCTGATCATGATTTCAAGAGTGTAGTATGTATGTTAGCACAATTAGTAGGTGCACAGCGCCAGCTAGTTGTGCCAGATATTGCCGGACCTTTTGAAAGGATCAGAAGTTCTAGAGATTGTGTATCTCTTACCTTGAATCTTCCATAATTTACAGGGGCAGATCGCAGAGAGGTGCCTCAACATTTTGTTGATCAACTTCATAGGAATTTTAGAGTCATTCATGCCTCATCGACTGAGTCAGTTGAGTTAGCAACATTTCGATTGAGCGATGTTGCAGTATTGTGGTATGAGAGTTGCTAGAGATCTACATGAAAAGATGCATGTCTAACCACTTGGGATAGCTTTACAGAAGCTTTCATCGATCAATATTTGCCTAGAGAGATTAGGGATTGCCGGGTGGACCAGTTTTTGAAACTCCGACAGAGCAGCATGAGTGTCCGAGAGTACGGGCTGAGATTTGATTCATTGGCTAGATATGCACCAACATTTGTTGATACGGTGCATGATAGGGTGCGTAGATTTGTGAGAAGGCTTGACTCAAAGTATAACGACACTTGTTTTACCGATGCACTAAATGATAATATGGATATCTCGCGAATTCAAACCTTTGCACAAGGCATAGTGGATCGCTGAAATTTGTTATATATCAGTGAGAGGGTCAAGAGAGAGAGACAAAAGAGGGCTAGGTGCGCTGGTTCACAGGGAGATTTTCAGGGTGGTTCCAGACCTCGATATTCTATTAAACTATCTAGACCTTCACCACAATAGTTCCCAGGGTTGTAGATTTGATCGTCAGGGACAGTCAAGCCCAGGTGAGGGTTCACGATAATTAGGCTCTCAGCAATAGAGTGGTTTAGTCAAGGCTAGGTCAGCCGCATCGTGTTACGCTATTTGCCGTAGGATACATTTTAGGAGGTGCAGACAGGGTTCCACAAGTTGTTATTCTTCTGAACAGGATGGGCATGGGTGGAGAAACTGTCCGACCATAGGTCAGGGTGGTATAGGTCAGTAGTAGGTTTCTCCTCATAAGCATAGTCTACAACGTGTGGACCCCAAACTTCAGCAGGTAGAGGTAGAGGTAGAGGCGGAGGAAAAGAGGGAGAATCTAGTTTTGGTAGTGGACAAAATCGTACATATTCAATAGCCAACCGACATGACTCAGAGTCATCACAAGATCTTGGGACATATACATTGATTTTTTGCTCCCATTGTGTTTATGCTTTGATAGATCCTGTATCTACTCTGTCTTATGTTACTCCATTTATTGCGGGGGAATTATGTATAGTAGCAGAGTTATTAGATCAACCCATTATTGTATCTATAGTAGTTGGTGAGTCTATTGTTGCTAGGAGAGTCTATCGAGCTTGCACAGTAGCAATTATCGACTGTCAGACCTCTGTAGATCTCATAAAGTTAGAGATGGTCGATTTCTAAGTCATTATGGGTATGGACTAGTAAGCGTCTTGTTATGCTAATGTTGAGTGCCGAACAAATATTGTTAGATTCCACTTTATAGGAGAGGCAGTTCGAGAATGGAAAGGCGATACAACAACGCCGAAAGGTAGGTTTATTTCCTATCTTAGGGTGAGGAGGATGATTACTAAGGGTTGTATTTATCATCTTGTTCACGTTCATGATATAGATGAAGAACCACCGACTCTTCAGTCTATTCCGTTGGTTAATGAGTTTCTAGATATATTTCAAAACGAGCTCCTTGGTATCCCTCCAGAACGGGAAATTGATTTTGCAATCGATATGCTACCAAGTACACAACCCATATCTAGCCCTCCTTATAAAATGTCTCATGCTGAGCTAAAGGAGTTGAAGGATCAACTGAAAGATTTGCTGGATAAAGGCTTTATTAGGCCTAGTGCTTCATCATGGGGTGCGTCAATGTTATTTGTAAGGAAGAAAGATGTCTCACTAAGAATGTGTATCGATTAACGACAGCTGAATAAGGTGACTATAAAGAATAAGTATCCCCTTACGAGGATCGATAACTTGTTTGATTAGCTTCAAATTGCTTAGTGCTTCTCAAAGATTGATTTAAGATCAGGGTACCACCAGATACGAGTTCGGGAGAAAGGCGTTCCAAAGACAGCTTTTAGAACCAGATATGGACACTTTGAGCTCTTGGTAATGTCTTTTGTATTAACTAATGCCCCAGCAGTGTTCATGGACCTGATGAATAGTACATTCAGGCTATATCTAGACTTATTTGTGATTGTATTTATTGATGATATTTTGGTGTATTCACTTTCAAAAGCTAAGCATGAAATCATCTACAAGCAGTCCTTCAGGTACTTCCAGACTGAGAACTTTATGCAAAGTTATCTAAGTGTGAGTTCTGGTTGGACTCTGTAGCTTTCTTAGGCCATATTGTATCAGATTCAGGCACTGCGGTTGATACACAAAAGATTGAGGCCGTAAAGACTTGGCCCAGATACATGACTCCGACAGAGGTTTGTAGTTTCTTAGGGTTAGCAGGGTACTACAGAAGGCTTGTAGAGGGGTCTTCTTCACTTTCATCCCCATTAACGAAGGTGACTCAAAAAGCAACTAAGTTCCAATGGACTGAGGCTTGCGAGCATAATATCCAGGAGCTGAAGGACAGGTTGATATCAGCACAAGTTTGAGCATTGCTCAAGGGTTCAAAAGCCTATGCGGTGTATTATGATTCTTCTGGTTTTGGGTTGGGATGTTTTCTAATGCAACATGGTAAGGTTATCGCATATGCTTCAAGGCAGTTGAGAAAGCATGAGAAGAACTATCCGACCCATGATTTAGAGTTGGCTGCAGTTGTGCATGTGTTAAAGATCTGGAGACATTATTTGTATGGCGTTAATGTTGAAATCTTCACAGATCATAAAATCCTTCAATATATCATTAGAGAGAAGGAGTTAAATTTGCGACAGCTTCTATGGCTTCAGTTAATGAAAGAATACCACATCGATATTTTATATCATACAGGAAAGGAGAATGTGGTAGACGTTGCCCTCAGTTTAAGATCTATGGGTAATTTATCCTATTTAGGTGTTGTGAAGCGTGAGCTAGCGCGAGAGCTTCATCAGATAGCTAGCTTCGGAGTCATATTATTAGAGGCAGAAGATAGTGGGGTAACAATTCAAGACACTGTCGTATAATCTCAAGTTGTACAAGTAAAATCATGGCAACAAGAGGATCCTAGCTTAGAGCAGCTCAGATCCAAGGCTTAGGATTAGCAATCTTTAGCATTTGATATAGAAGGAGATAGAGTCCTTTGATATAGAGGTCGATTGTGTGTTCCAAATGTTGCAGGGCTTGGACATCAGATTATGGAAGAGGCACATCATTCCCATTATTATATTCACCCTGGTTTGATGAAGATGTATCATGATATTAAGGAGATCTATTGGTGGCACGCGATGAAGAATGACATTGCTAAGTTTGTGGCACAGTGTCCTAACTGCCAACAGGTGAAGGTTAAGCACCAAAAGTTTGCTATGCTAGTTCAAGAGATAGACATTCCCTTGTGGAAGTGGTAAGTAATTAATAAGGATTTTATTGCAGGGTTACCTAGATCGCGTTGCAAGTTTGACTCTATTTGGGTAATTGTTGATAGACTAACAAAATTAGCCCACTTCTTACCAGTCAGGGCTACTTTTACGACTGAAAACTAAGCATGGATCTATTATGTTTGATAGAGGAGCACAATTTACCGCCAACTTCTGGAAGTCCTTCAGAAAGGATTGGGGACACAGGTTAATCTTACTACAACCTTTTACCCTCAAAAAAATGGCCAGACTGAGCGCACAATTTTGACACTCGAGGAAATGCTACGAGAGTGTGCGCTAGACTTCAAGGGAAGTTATGATGACCACTTACCTCTTATTGAGGTTGCATACAATAATAGTTATCATTCCAGCATCAGGATGGTACCTTATAAGGCTTTGGATGGCCAAAAATGTAGGTCCCTTATCGGATGGTTCGAGGTAGGTGAGTTAGGGTTGATTGGACCCGACTTAGTACAACAGATAATGGAGCAAGTTAAGCTCATTCGGGAGAGGTTGCTAATTGCTCAAAGCCAACAGAAGTCATACTCAGATGTGTGATGAAGGGACTTAGAGTTTTGTATCGATGACTTGGTCTTCTTGAAAGTCTCACCTATGAATGGTGCTATGAGATTTGGTAAAAAAGGCAAGCTTAGTCCAAGATTCATTGGGCTATATCGGATTCTTCGGAAGGTAGGACGGCTAGCTTATGAGTTAGAATTGCCTTCGGGACTAGAATCTATTCATTCAATTTTCCATGTATCGATGCTACAGAAGTGCGTAGGAGACCCTTCTCGAGTTGTCCCAGTTGAGGATGCTCATATCACAGAGGAGTTGTCGTATGAGGAAACTCCAATTGTCATATTAGATTGGCAAATTCATAAATTGAGGACCAAAGGGGTGGCTTCAGTTATAATATTATGGAGAAACAAGAATAGAGAAGAGGTGACCTGGGAAGCAGAGGATGGCATGAGGTCCAAATATCCTCACTTGTTTCATACCCCAGGGTGATGGTATATCAGTGTATATTAGTGCAGTGAGGTTAGATACCAATCTGATTTTTTTTATATTATTGCTTATTATTATTGTTGTTGTCATTGTATATATACTCGCACTGTTAGTGTGGAGCTATAGTGCTTACCTATTTATATCATTTTGTGAGACGCCTAGGTTAGAATTGAGGTATATGTGCAGCACACAAAGCTATGATGTTGCCTAAGAGGGCAATATGTTGCCTACGGGGCTATATCATTGCCAAAAAGTGCTATGTGACTTCTTACAAAGAGAACGGGCTACCGATAGGGGTATGTAGATTGATTTGGCACCTTCAGCGCTTATGGGGGCCTAGGTAAGTGGTATGTTGTTTCTACCAGCCGAGCGTATGGTGTCTTGGTTAGGTTGATGTTTGGCCATTTTTGTATTCTTAGATTCAGTAGCGAGTTAGCATGCTTATCTAAAATTTTAATTTCCTTACGTGATTGCTTTTGGTATATTATGATAATTTCTCACTTAGTCTATAGCCTTTTATACTCTGTTCATTATTTTGTACTGACGCCGCATTGCCTTTGGGGCGCTGTATTCATGCATGTAGATCTCGACAGACGACCAGTAGACCTCCGCAGTAGTAGGATTGACTTTTGTCCGATTGGCGAGCCCCTTTCCTACGGAGCAGCCAGAGTTGGGAGGTTTGTTACCTTTGTTGTATATATCTTTATGGGTAGGATGGGGCCCTGTCCATCAAATCTTTAGTACTCTTAGAGGCTTGCAGAGTAGTGTATGGGGTGTATAGCTACGTTATAGCTATACTGGCCTAGTTTGTTGGTTTGTTGAAGCTTGTGAGCTGTTTGATATATTGTCTTGATAAATACCTTTTTTCAGTTTTGGTATAGATATCATGGTGGCCTCGACGGCCCAATCAAGACTTCTGTGCTAGTTGGTTATTTATTTAGATGATCTCCTGGGAGTAGCTGTTTCTTTTATAGATCAGTTGACAGGGGCCTTGCCGGGCGAGGGCGTAGTTTTAAGCCCAGATATACTTGTTTGTTTTCTTGATTGTGTGTGGCTGCCATGCTCTAGTAGCAAATGGTTCAGCAGGGTCGGCTCGGGCCTGTGTTTTGGCATTAGGAGCCAGGTGCGCCCGTCGAGTTTGGGGGGTGACAAAAATATTCGAAACGGTATAAGAGTAAAAACGCGAAAACATATAAGAACTAATATCGGGAGAGAGCATACATGAGTTTAAAAGGTACGAAAGCGAAAGGATTGTGAAATTTTAAACATTTTGGACTTTAAAACCTTTCAGTTTGTGCTCCATTCGGCGTTATAGGTCGGGCTCGCAGAACACCTCGGCGGTACGGCAAGTTGTATTTTGGCTCACTGAGTTTTACAGAACTCCCAACAATTTGGGGTTCAAATGGCGGATAAAGTCGGGCTCGCTGACCTGTTCAGCGAGTCACTGACTCAGCTTTTAGCCCATTCAGTTTTACATAGTTCCCCATCAAACTGGGTGGTTCTAACGGCGGTCCAAGTTTGGGGTCGCCGACCTCTTTAGCTAGTTGGCGACTGGAGTTTTTGCTCTCTTAATTGCTCATTTCCCAATACTTTTTACTTTTCAACCTGTAAAAGCAACACCCGTTATTCAAAAACAATAATTAAACCATCAAAATATGGGTTACCTCCGAAGAAGCACCTTATTTAACGTCGTGGCATGACGGAATGCTAATTTAAGTTTCATTTTTGGGTTTTTCCATTGAACCACTACGCAAACCTCCATTTGTCCTTGGATTTAAATGAGCCAAGATTTGAACAATTCGTGTATCCATCTCCTTGATTGACACTGAATGAGAGGTTACCGTATAGTTAAGTGTAGAGACGTCTTCTTTCATTTCTTTCAAGACTTTGTCCGACCCTTCCACCGTATTGAGAATGCGTGAGAGCATGTCTTCCGTGCGGGCATTCTACGGATCCTTGGGCTTTGGACACTTATAGGTGGGGCATAGCTATTCTTGTCACCCTCTCTTTTCTTCCAAGTAACATTGCATTCACGCCACTCTCCGTCACGATCTCTCCATCCATCATCTCTATTCCAACCCAGATTTCTACCCAACCTTTATTAGTTGGAATGAAAACCTCCTCCTTGATTTGCAAGGAAATTCATTTCTTCATCATAGAATGCTTCAAAATATGCTTCATCAGGGTTTACTCCACCAACACCCACAATAATAACATTCTTCAAGGCACTCCCCATCATATTTTTCGCCAAGATATTGAGCAAGGTTATCATTTTAGCATATTTTGGTCTCGCTCTTGATCGTTCTCAATTTTCTCTTTTGTCATACTAAAAGTGAGAGGAGATATTTGGTCTTCACAAGTGTACCATGATCTATTGATCTTGGTCATGCAATCAAGGAGTTGAGACACTACTTCGTAACGTTGTTGCTTTATATATCCAGGAACAAGTTGATTAGCAACTCCTTTGTTCGCTGAGTCAAGACTCCTATAGAAGTATTGTAGCAGCACGTTGTTTGGATGTCTGTGAGTTGGCATTGAAGTACCAACTTCTTAAATCTCAGCCACGTCTCATGTATTTGTTCACCTACCAAGCGTTTGAAACCTTGGATGATATCTCTGAGTGTCAGCATCTTTAATGGGGAAAAGAATCACACATTGAATGGGGTCTTACCAAGAGGTGATAGAGAAGGGAACACAAACATCCTCGAAGTTCCAAATATGCTAGTGGGGTCTTCGTGGGCCAGCCCTCCATATAATCCCTTCATTTGGAGAAGTTGTAGCATCGTGCTAGTAACATGGAAGACAAAATTCCCCTCAACAGAAGGTAGACGTATTGCACCAGCACCCCCTAATTGAATTGGGTCATTTACATCATTCGGATTTCCAATATTGTCTTGGTGGCTCACTTGGCAACCATTACTCATGTTCACGCTCATCTCATCCTCTGTTCAAGACAAGTAACACAAACCAAAGTCGATTCAACTATAATACAAAAAGATAACAATTCAACTTCAATAATAAAATTGTAAACACCACCACTCCCCTGTAGCGGCACCATTTTTATTAACGATTCAAGTACACCTCATCCGATTAAAGGTGTAAACGATCGTCAACTAGTATAAAACCCCACGAAGAGTTATGGTCGAACCCACGGCACGTGTCTAAAGTTTAGTGATGAAGTTATAAAGTGGTTGATTCGGTTATAGGAATAGAATTTATTGAAAAGACAAGTAAAAAACTCTAAGGGGATGACACCGAATGTCAGATGGGGTGTTTGGATTGTCATTATCAGCAACAGCACAATCAAACACGGAAGAAATAACAATATAGAGAGGAATTCACGGGATGTGATCGATTATAGGAAAATTTTGCTATATGGGTAGCGGAAACAACTGATAAATATCTAAATATCAATGGGTAGGCTAGACTGTAAGTGAGATAGTTTTCTCTCGAACAACTATCATGATTCAAGTGATTTCTTTTGAACATCCATAAGCTTAGCAAATAAGAACAACCCAAACCTTAATTCATCAAATCTCTCGAGCTAAATAGGTAGAATCGAGATAAGGATTTACTATTTCGAGCTAAACCCATAACAACTTAATAACTACACTCATGAATTGAAAGTTTTGATTCTAAAACCTCTGTTACAAAAAACACCAGAATCCTATGTTCGAATTGCATTTGCAACTACAATTCTTAGTTTAAAACACAATTATCAATTAAACCCACTTAAATTAAGCATTTAAAATAGTAATAATCAATACCCATAAGCTAATTCATCCCATAATCACATGATCACACCCCAAGAATTGGGGTTTTATGTAACACCCGGAAAACTAGTAGGTGAAACTACAGCCTTACATGAGAGTTTTAGAGTTTGATGTGTGGGTTAATATTGTAAAATGGTTTCCTGTAATTAGAATGAGGGTTATAGGGGTTTAACGTTAAGGTACGACTCCCCAAGGACCAACCAAGGGTCTTAGAGGAGGACCCTAAAGCTGATGTGTCCTAGATTTAGAATCATTTAGGGCTTTGTTTATATAGATTTAGTATCCTCAAATGCTTATTTTGTTCCTATAACTGATGTTAAGTCCTTTATTTTCAAATATTTTAATTGAGAAACAAAGCAAGGACACTAACAGGCAAAACGGAACAAACCAGGCTAAAGGAATGGAGATGGGCGAGCCTGCGGATCGCCAAGAGCATTCAACGTGTCACTGAGTGGCTCATCAGATCACCTAAAGTTCCTCTATACAAAGCACTAAAGGGAACAACTAAGTTGCCGATGAAAATGATTAATTGGCAGATCGTCAAGTGATTCCTCGAAGCCAAGATAGATCGCCCAAAGTCAAAAACCTTGAGGATGATGATAGGATCAACTCGAGAAAGTGAATCATAAACCCTTTCTCACACATTCACCTCGAGATAGTGAATGGGTTAAGGTGTGGACTGTTCTTATTTTGCATGCTTTTTGATGTATGAGAGAAATCACTTGATTCGGGGTATATTGTTCAAGAAAAATTTTACATACAGTATAGCCTAGCCTACTAACTAATATCTAGCGATTTTGTAATAGTTGCAATTACCCATATGTCTATATTAGCCAATAATCGATCACATCCCAAGAACCCGTCTAAATAATGTTAATTCGTATTGTTTGTGACTTTTTGTAGTTGATAATCAAAACCAAAACACCCATTTGGCATTTGTGTCACCCCGTTATTGGAATGATGTCTTTATTAGATAATATTTATTCCTATGACTAATTTGAATACATTTATACTTCCCAATTAAATCTGAAACACGTACCGCTCCCTATGGGATTCGACCTCAACTCATTTAGTTGGGTTTTATATTGATTTACGACTGTTGAACACCAAGAATTAGATGAGGTGTGCTTGTGCCAGAGAGTGGTGTTGTTTGAAATTATTTTGGTGAAGCTGAATTATATTCTTGTTAGTCATAGTAGAATTTACTTATTTTTAGTTTTGGTTATTGTACTACTTGTTGAACGGAGTAAATGAGCGTATATGGTAGCAACGATAACCAAGTGGACCACCGTTCTTCAAAGATGATGATTCTTAGGGATACCATCCTAAATTTCAAGCACTTGGAGGGTGAGACAACCAATGAGTTGTGGCTGAGATTTAAGACACTATTGCTGCAATGCCCAACTCATGGAATCCTAGGTAAGATGCTACTGGACTGTTTCTATGGAGGTCTTGGTCTTGAGAACATAGGAGTGGCTGACCAACTTTCTGCGGGTGGTCTAATACGACAACCCTGCGCAATAGTATCCCAACTCCTCAATTGCATGACTAAGACCAACTAGGAGCAAGAGAGGGATCCGAATCTAGCCAAAATGTTGACCCAGTTGGATCTGTTGGCAAAACTGATCAAGGAATTTCATGTACTGTACAAAAAGAAAGATAGGTACATTCGTCGTCATGAGCGTATTATGATGGTGGACAGATAGGAGATCTACTCTCTCTCATTCTCCACAGAGTCAAAGAATACGATAGAGTGTTGAAAGAGATAAAAGAAAATGTCTCAATGCTAAATCGCATCACTGATTCTCATTACATATTTATTTAGCTACGGGATACCCAAATGGGTCATGTGTTGTTTCCTCTCTACTCGAAACAACAAGGAGTGTTGCCTGGTGGTACTATTGCAAACCCAAGAAGGAAGTTTTAGAGGGTACTTGCATCATCCCACGATGTTAACTAAGGAGATTAATTGGCTTCATCAGCAGTACTATCATGCCATCCCAGAACGAGTCAATTCTCCACCATGCCAAGGTAGCCTGTCTAGGTTGCATGATTGATGAGACAAGGATCAATCTTGGATAACTATGGTATAGGAGATGGATATACAAGCCAAGAAACGCCAGACTTCCCTCTCCTTTTTGGTGTTGATCACTAAGTTGCGCAAACGAGCTCGGGTGCCTATAAATGCGAAGAAGGATGTGGAAGTGATTCCCACATCCTCTAAGGATGTAGAGATTCCAGATGTGCCAAAGATGCCCCTGGCTACCACCGGAGATAAGGTTAGAGTTGGCGATGCGGCTGATCCCGAGTCTGAGGTGGAGACAGATGAGGAGATGCTTGGGGTTGCTGAGGAGGTTTCGTATGAGGGCCTTATAGATAGTGAGGAGTCCTTGATCGATACAGTTGTGCAGACCTCTTTGACTAACCCTAGAAAAGCTGATGATACTGTTGAGTCGACTTCGGGCACTGATGCCCAAATTCCGAGTACTACACCGAGCACTGATGCCTCGACAGATGGAGCTACTGTTTAGACAGGATCCCTCTTTACCTCTCTCTCTATATTACTTTATTTTGACTTTTGGATATTATTCTATTTGCATTTGAGGATAAATGTTTTTTTTATTTGTGGTGAGTGAGGCCCACATTTTCTGACCTTTTGTGATTATGGTTTTGTTTATATACTGGGTTTTAGAGCTATAATTGTGTTTACACTGTTTTTGTGGATGATTGAGCTTGTAGCTCATTGTTTTTAATTGCAAATGATTTTTGGACCCTTTCGGAATTTTTTTTTGTGCCACCTCTTGTTTGTGTTTGAATATGGCTGTTCTCTTGCAAATTTGAGTATCGGCCTTGATCCATACCGATGACTTGAATAGTGCACATAATTGAACAAAAATAAATGTGTAGGTACGATGAGGCCAAATGAAGTTTCATAGACAATATGTGAACTTTTTGCATCTCGTTGTGACTAGCCAAGTATCGAATTGAGTCTTTTGTGATGAACATTGCACACTAGCGAAAGTGCGGAGTCTTGTTTGACATTGGTGTCAGTGCCTTGTGTGATGAGCTTACTGGGAACCATGTGTGATGACACCTAGAATTTGCCCTGTTGGTCTGGTTGACTAAGTGATGCAATCTCTTGAGATGATCTTAGGAAACTTTGAATAGTGTGAAACAATTTAACACTATACCTCTTTTTGTGGCCTGCCTTGTAAGTGTGTGAACTCCGCTTGAACACCCTTTGAGCCCTAACCTTTTCTTGGAAAAAACGTGCTGAAATGGTGACCTTTCTTGATGCATTAACAATAATGCTCATGATATATGGTTTGTGTTAATAGCCAACATAGGCCAAAAGCCTAAGTTGGGGGGTGTGGTGATAAGATAAGGTAAATCAAGAAGTGCAAGAAAGTCTCCTTTTACCCATGGTTTTAAGAAAAATGGAACCCCTCCATGTACAAAAAGAGAATGAAAAAGAAAAAGAATGAAAAAGTTGTGAAAATCCAAGAAGAGATAGGGTTTCCAACAGTCCATGGAATGTGAATAATGGGGTGACTTCTGAGCACTAATGAAAATGATAAAGAAAAGGAAAGAAATTGTTGCTCACACCACATTTAATGAGGATTACAACCATTGAGCCTAAATGACCATACCTTTGCACTCAACCCTATTACAAGCCCTGAAGAGACCTTTTTTATCTTTAGTGAGCTGAAACAAGTGTCGATCGGAAAATAAGGGCAAATGAGGGCATTTGAATACCTTTGTTGAGCTTGAACTTGCATTTGAAGAAAGTATTGTGAACCTGAGATTCTTTGGTAATGGTGAGTCACAACTTGAATCTTTGAGTGCATAATTGATCCTTGCATGAAAAACTTGAGTCTTTTTGTGTGCATTGGTGATTCAGTCTTGTGTAGCACTATTTGAGACATCCTTTCTGAACTGCTGAACTTGAGTTTTACTTGAGGACAAGCAAAATTTTAAGTTGGGGGTGGTGATAAGTCCACGATTTGGACTCATTTAGGGTTTTATTTTAATAGATTGAGTGTTCTTAAATGCATATTATGTGCCAATAACTGATGTAAATCCTTGATTTTCAGGTATTTTGATTGAGGAACAAAGCATGCACACTAATGAGCAAAAAGGAACAAGGAAGCGGAAAGAACAAGGAAAGGAAGGCTTGATGATCGCCTAACCCACTGAACGCGTCAACGAGTGGCCATGATCTCACCTAAAGTTCCAGTGTACCAAGCCCTAAAGGATAAAATCAAGTCAGCGATAGAAAGGAGTAGTCGGCGAGTTGCCGATCGATTCCGCTATGCAGTGCTATATCGCCCAAAGTTACAGAACTTGAAGTTACTAAAGGCCAAATCAAAAAGGTGATGGAATTGACCAAAGGGAGGATCGCCGAATGGATCGGTGATCCCGACTTATTGCACAGAATGGTCCTTCGCAGCACATTTTTGGTGACTATAAATACATTTTTGAATATTTAGTTTAGTATCAATTAAAATATCTAGTGAACAAGAATTATCAGTTTTGAGGAAGAGAGTTAGAACTGAGAATATAGAGACAATATTTCCTGAGCTTTGAAGATTTCCATTTATGAGAAAATTAAAGTGGGTGTTGAAGATTCTTCATCTTAGACCTATGTAAAGACAATATTAATCTTACCCAGTTGATGGAAACATAGTTTGGTAACGATTTTCATCTTTTTATGATGTCTAGCTAAACCCCAATTCTTGGGGTGTGATTACGGATTGGTTTTGCTGCTGGATATTGTTAATTCATAGTTTAAATGTTGTTTAAAAGTTATTTCATTCCGTAATTGTTGATTAATCTAAAGGTTGTAGTTGCAAATGCAACTCTACCTTCGTGTTTTTTGCTTGCTCGAGAGAGAGATTTTAAAACAAAGATTATTGATTTGATGGACTGTGGGTATTGGGTTGTCATGGGTTCAGCTCGAGAGAGTGAATTCTAAACTCTTTTCCACACAATTAGCTCGAGAGAGTGAATTCTAAACTCTTTTCCACACAATCAGCTCGAGAGAGTGAATGGACTAAAGCATAGGCTATTCTTAATTGTTGTTTAGTGGTGTTCGAGAGAAACCAATTTGATTCGGTGTAAATTGTTCTAGAGAAATTTTATTCCCACTAAAGTCTAGCTTATTCACTGATTTACAGCTATTTACTATTAATTGCAATCACCCATTTGCTATTAAATGCATCCAAAGAACCTGCCTCCATATTTGTTATTTTCGTGTTATTTGCGATTGTAGCTGATAGTTGAAACCAAAACCCCATGTTATTTGACACTTGTTAAATGCTTTTAGCTATGATTGACTTGAGCATATTCATGCTTTTCGATTGATTCTCGAGTACGTACCACTCCCTGTGGGATTCGACCCCAACTAACTTATATGGGTTATATTACTCACTAATGATCATTGGAACCTAGTATTGGATGAAATGTCCTGATACGTGAAATCACTAAGTAAGTAGGGTTCGCCGAATTGGTCGGCGATATGCCGTGTTCATTTTCTCGACTTTTTGGCATGTCTTTTCACCAATTTTTCTGTAACTTTCGGCGAAGTAGGTCTGGTCCATCGAACTAGTCGATGATACACCGAGTTTTCCTCTTCTCGCCTTCGTAGATTGGCTTTTCACCACCTATTTTCTATAACCTTTGGCGATCGAGATCGGCGATCTCTTCGATGCGTCGCCGAACTACTACTTTTCTCAACAATTTTGTCTAGTCCATGGGATTGCATGCTGGAACTTTGGTGAACTGAAAGTCCACTCGCCAACTCGCCGGGTGGATTCGACGAATACCAACATTGATTTCCTTCAACTTTTTCAGCTCTTCCGCTCCTATTTTCCTTTTTATGTCCTTGACTTGCTCTTTTGCCTTCGTTTCTGCATATTAACATTTTATCATCAGTTATGAGCATAACATAGGCATTGAGGACACTAATTCCCTGAATAGTAAGCCCTAAATGAGTCTAAATCCCGGACTCATCAACACCCCAACTTAAACTTTTGCTTATCCTCAAGTAAACACAAGATCAATCAGGCCAACCAGGATGTTTACAAAAGTGCAACTTGAGACTCGCCATGAATGCACATGAGGTTTAATCTACCATGCAAAACTCAATTGTACACTAGAAGTTTCAAACTGTGATTACCAATCATTAAATAGAAGTCATGAAGCTCATAATTCTTACCTCAAAAGAAAATTCAAGCTCAACAAGAGTATTCGAATGCCCTCACATCAAGAATGATTCAATGTTCTCACAAAGTTCATCAAAGATTATATCATAATGAATCAAAATCAATTGTCACACTCTCAAAGATAACACATGCTTGGTTTTACTCATAGGTTTGCCTGTGTTTTCCGATCAACACATGTTTCGGCTCATGCAAGATCATGGAGGCCTATCAAGTCTTGTAACAAGACTGTGGGTAAAGGTATGATCATTTTGGCTTAGTGGCTTCTACCTTCATGAAGCATGGCCTGCATTTCACGCTTTTTCTTTTTCTGTTACTTCTTTTCATTTTCACAATACACCCTAGGTATTTTCAAGCATAAATTTTTTGTTGGCTAAGTAGATATCCCTTTTGTTTCCATCCATGCACAAATTGAAAATTTTGTTTTCAATTTTTTTTATTTTTCTTTTCCTTTTCTTTTATATATATGGAGGGTTTCATCTTCTGTTAAAGGGTGAATTTCACAAACTTCTTGATCAATTTCTTTTCTCATTTTTTACCTCACCCCAACTTAGGTTTTAGGCATAAGTTGGCTATTCAAACAGGCCAACGCTTCCGGATGGTTTTAGGTTGCGAGGAAAGAGGCTAAATGTGTTCATGTTTTATCCAAAGAAAGGGTAGGTTTGAGAAGTGACAAGATGGGTTCACACTCTCACAAGGTGGTCACAAAGAGGTATAATAGAAATTTGGTTCACTCTCTAATATTTGTGCCTAAGATCATATCTTTCATTTGCCAACGTTAGCTAATTGGACCAACATGGAAGTTCTAGGTATCACCTAAAACATATTTCAAGAAAATCTCACCACACAAGGCATTAAATAGAATCATCGATCATGACTCTACAAATTAAGCTCGCGTGCAACGATCATCACAAGACTCACTTCACAATCGACTAGTCACAATGAGATGCTAAGAGTTCACACATGACTTGTGCAACTTAAATTTGCCTTAATTGAATTGCGCAAATGTATTGTGTAATCAAGATCACTATTCAAGTCACCGGTATTGATCGCAATCGATATTCTAATATGTAAGAGAACAACCACAATATTCACAATTAAAGAAATTAGGAGGCGATGGGATCAAAAAGTAACATTCACAATTTCTGCCATAATAAACAAGAGGTTTTGGAAACTAACAAAGGTAGTAAAAACAAGCATCCAAAATAAAATAAATACAACCCAAGGGGATAGGTATGAAGATACCCTCACCTCACCAAACAAAACTAAACAATGTACTCAATGTAAAGTAATGTAAATATCTCAAAAATAAAATAGGAATAGAGTCAAGATCGCCCCGTCAGGCTAAGACTGAGATGAACGCTACACATCTGAAGCTCTCTAGGGGCATCAGTACCAAGCTCTCCTCCAGGAGTAGGTTGCGCTCCATCGAAACCAATCATTGAGGTGTCCCGAAATGAAGACTTTGTAACCATCTACACCATCGTACCCTCCAAGTCCTCGAGATCATCATAAACCGCACCATTATGGGTCCCAGGCTCCTTTTCATTTGTCTCGAGAGCGTCTAACACATCCTCTACATCAGCTGCAACAACATCTCTGGTAATGCTGGTTGAAAGGATCTCGAGAGCAGTTGGTGTCTCTGAACTAGGATACGCTAGAATATCAACTCCACTCGACAAGATAGAAATATTTGTGGATTTGAGTGCATCCACATCCCGCATCAATCCTACAACATCAGCCTTTAAGGCTGTCACTTCCTCTGACTCGCGACCTCCCTACTCACATACCTCTATTTGCACTGTGAAGGCGTCCAATGCAAACCTAAGGGTTTTAATTATCCCTCTCCACTCTCTCAGCTCATCTTGGATGGGGTGAGAGCAGCGACAATGTCTCGCTCAATCAATCTCGAGACAACTGCCTCAACCCAAGAGGCACGCATGTCAGTCGAATTAGATAGGTGGCTCATTTTATACAGCATGGCTTGTGACAATGGGGGATGGAAGACAACAACAGTAATAGTAATAGGAGCGCAAGAGCTAGATGTACCTTGATGTAATTCAAAAAAGGTAAAGATAAATTGATAGACACACAAAGAGGAAACAAAAAGCAACAAATGTATATTAAACCCTAAGACCTCAATTCATTAATGCTACAATAGCACCTAACTTTTACGAAGACCTTAGGGGAATCAAATGCACCTTGCGACCCTCATTTCTAAGCAACATTCAACAAAAAGCATTACCACGCTCTCAACACTCATACATGAGTTTTCAATGTTCAATATTCAAAATAGTCTACCCTAAAATGAACCCAAACTACCTATTTATAGTATTATGCACTTATAACCAAAAAAGGGCCAAAAAGTGACTCGGAATGACTAAAGAGTGAGCCAAGTCGGGCTCGCTTAATCCACTTGGTGATCCACCCATTGGTCGGTGATGCATTCTTCTCCTAGCCAGGGTTTGGAACTTTGGTCGAGCTCGAATCATGGCCCATTACTTTGGGCGATCCACCGACTAGTGTTGGCTCGCTAAAAGGGACAGTGTTGTCCACTTTCTTTTGTTCATTTCCCCAAGTAATCTTCCATGCATGTGAACCTCTCCTTGCGATCAATTCAAGCTCAAGAGCCTCCATCCTTGTGAGCAATTCTTAAATACATTGGAGTTCCCAAGCTTGGCTATGAGTGAAAGGTCTTGAGGCAATCTGAATTGCATCATTCTCCCCTTCTTGAAAAGGATTGGTCCTCGAATCCACACCCACTACACCATTTTAGGCCTAAGACAACACTAAATCTGGACAACACTTGTAAAGTGTTGCCTAAAATATATTTGGGTACACTTTTGAAGCGTAGCCTTAGTTGTTAGCTTTTGGCCACAACAATATTGGCAACACTTGCAAAGTGTGCTCTTTAGTGGTATAGACTACACTTTTTAAGCGTTGTGATATCATGATATAATTAGCAACATTTATTTACACATATGACTACACTATTAAAGTGTTCTATTTTTATAAATATAAAAACAACACTTAACAAGTGTTGCCTTGTAGTTTTCCTAATTTTTTCTCAAAAATATTATATTCCCTCCAACATATTTAACTCTCCCTCCAATTTCTAATTTTCCAAAAAAAAGAACTTCTTTAAAAATCAACACACAATTTAACTCTAAAAATAAAAATGAAAAGAAAAATAAAAAAACTTTCAGTACAAATAAATCTAATCCACAAGCCTCATTGTTACTTTGCCCAAATCGCTACTCTTTGAAATAAAACCCTAAATCCTACTGCCTCTTCTTCTCATTTCCACCAAAAAATTCACCATTGTCACTCCTTCGTCTGAGATAGGTGGTGATTTTTATAATCCTTCTTTGCGTTCATTCGAATAACTGGAGAAAAAGTTCGAAGAGAACTGACATTGTTTGTCGGAATCCAAATCTATACGAGAGCAGATACAAGATCTGGCAACGGAGATAGATTTAGTCACTTTTATAATACAAGTCAGTCGTCTTCTTGTTCATCGTTTGTCGGAATCCAAATCTCTTCATTTTTTGTATTTTTGAACGTTTGATGCAATTTTAGCTCTAAGTAATCTTTATATTTTAAGAATTTCAATTTCGGTATGTTACACATGGTATAAACTCGGTGTGCATTTAAATTGGTTAGGTGTTCTTGAGTTGTGCTTTAGATTGAGTTTTGAAATGTTTGTACTTCATTTTGTTGGCATCTGTGTGCCTCTTCAGTAGATTAGCAAGATGAGGCATAGCTCCAGCATCAACAATAAGTTTTTGTCAAACATAAATGAAGGAAGAATTACGCTGAAGTAACTAATTAAAGGAATAGATGAAATTGTTCTAGATTATTTTTTATGTGATTTGTATCTACAATATACTCTGTCCTAGATACAACGTTGCAAAAATGTAGTTTGTTACTGATCATGTAATTGTTTTGTTTCTTTTCTCCCAGATTTAGCACTTTAATTTACCGAAAGAGTCTAATCTGGAGTACATATAGAAATAGATTTACAGTTTCGGTAAATAAATTTCATTGTAGTTAGTTGTTGTGAGATCTTATTAGCATACATATGAAAGACAGCCACTAAGAGTTATGTTTCCCATAAATACCACTTACTTTGAGTTGCCCAAGATCCTATTGTTCGGTGTAAGAGTAGTTACTTGTCTAGTGTTGCAACAACCTATAGTTTACATAGCAGAAAGTGCTATAATCTCTGGAATAACAGGTACCTCATTTGATGGAGCAGAGCACACCGCAGCTGTTGCATCTGGGATAAGCTTAATCAATGTTGCAGCTGGTTCATCGATTCTCCTTCGAGTAGGGAAAGACTCACCTCCTCCGATACAAATAGAGCAGTACTCATGATACAAATGGTTCTTTGCACGGATACTATGTTATTTATGGCGCAAAGAGAGCAGTTGAAGCTATATGTCCTGCCGTAGTCTCTTGCGCTGATATTTTTGTGTTTGCTGCAAGAGATGCAATTGTATTAGTAAGTACATATCCCCTGCTAAGAAATTATTGTACTACAAGTGTAGATATATATAAATGTTAACAAAATCCAAAATCAATTGAAGATGTTAGTACTAAAGTGTAGACTATAACAATATTGTAACAGATCATCCCACAAGTGATATTTGTCCGTTATAGGCCTAGTCCAGCATGTCTTTAAAATGTGTCTTTAGGATGTATTTCTTTATATACTCAACATCTCTCTAGTGTTCTATGATGTGGATTTGCCGAGAGTGTCACAAATACTATATTCTAAAATCTTATTCCTAGTTGTTTTTTCAGTTAGGCGGACCTTACTGGAACGTGCCTAAAGGAAGAAAAGACGGACGAATATCAAGAGCTAGTGAAACAACACTGCTTCCAAAGCCTACATTCAACATTTCTCAACTCCAACAAAGCTTCAATCAAAGAGGTCTCTCACTAGACGACTTAGTGGCTCTCTTAGGTCAGCATAACAAATGCTCCAAAAAATTTCACGAGTTAATTCCTTAAATGGTCAGTCAACTTACATCTGATACGACTATACATTTTCTTTGTCTTGCAGGTGCACACACTCTAGGATTTACCTATTTCTTATCATTTATGAACTGTATATACAACTTCAACGCCACACATGACATCCATCCTACACTACGCCCATCATTTGCAGCAAGCTTGAAGGGCATATGTCCACTCAAAAACAGGGCAAAAAACACAGGAAAAACAATGATCCTTCACCAACAACATTTGATAATACTCATTACAGGCTAATTCACAAAAAGAAAATGGATCATTCATTGCTGACTACACAAAAAATGAAAAGTCAGGCGGACCTTACTGGAACGTGCCTAAAGGAAGAAAAGACGGACGAACATCAAGAGATGATTAGTGGTGTGTTTTATTCAGACATGTTATTATCATATTGCAGAGAGTGTGACTCCACTGTCTTGTTTCAGGTATGTCTTCTCCTCCTCCTCGTCCTCCTTCATCTTCTTCTTCTATTGCGAGTGCGGGTGTAAGGAGATGTCAGTTTTTTTTTCAATTCTTGTTACAGTCACTCTGGACAGTTTTCTAAGAGGGGATGACATTTATTTTTCAGTTCTTGGTCGTCGTCGCTGAATTCTTTTCATTTTTCCCAGTTCTTGGTTGCAGTAGTAGGATAATTTAGTTATTGGACTAATTATATCACTTTAGTTGAACTATTTTTGTGGTGTTGGTTCTGTACATAGGTTGGGTCTTACAAGAGGGTACCAGTGTAATCAAAGCAAAAAGTTAATTGCTTTGGCTTATATTTGGGCTATATATGTGTGTAGAAGTTAATTATGGACTATATTGTAAAGAAAAAGAGGCAATGTTATCATAAATAGGGGCATATTATGTTCACCAAATTCTGTTGAGGCTTCCAATTAAGTCTCTCCATTGTTTCAAGTTAAGAGTCATTCAAAATGATGAAAATATCTTGATATTTTGTGGAATCTGCTATTTTCTGAGACCTCGTATTTCTATTGAATGTTTAATATAGAGTGCTTCATGTATCATATATATTCTCTGTTAGATGTATTTCGTTCTTGTTGTGCCTTCATTATTCCAGGTTAATGGAACAAAGAAAGAATGAATGTTGCCAAGTTTAAATAATGTCGAACTTTTTTATTAGATAAGTTGGTTTGGTTTGGTCAGGTTAAGCTAGCTAGTTTGAGATTAGAGCAACATATTTCTTTTATTGAAACACAATTTTAGTTTTTGGTAGTGTTACTTACAATCTTAGCTTTGGGAAGTCTTAATTTTTGTACTTGGTTTGTACTATGCTCCATTTCATATGGTATGTGAGAATTGACTCGTAAGAAGTGATTTTTATAATGAGGAATCAGAAGATGAAAATAATGAACATAGTTTCTTTCTAATGTTTGATTTGTTGAACATGGTTTGTTTCTGATTTTTAATTTTATTTTGAATGTGTAGGAAAGTGTCGGCAATCAAATTTGAATGAAGGTCGGAAATCAATTCAATGAATTGAGGCAGATGATGAAGAGTTTTTGAACTATTGTAGAAGTTTTATTATATTATATTTGGTTTTGTGAAGTTTATTGCTAGTACATAGAGTATTCCTTTATAAGTTTTTGTAGTACAAGACATTGTTTTTTGATGTTTATTGCAAATCTATACATTTGAATTATTTATTAGCTAATTTAATGCTTATTTATAATAAAACAATATTGTAGTTTTTAAAGTAAAAATTGTGGCATCTAAATATGTTTATAGCCAAAATGATATTACCACACTTAAAAGTGTAGCCATAGGACTGTAAATTGTGGTATGCACATGGGCAAGGACTACACTTAAAAGTGTTGTCATACATTAGATAGAAAAGGCAACACTTTAAAATTGTTGTCATACATTAGATAGAAAAGATAACACTTACAAATCGTGGGCAATAAGGAAGCTAAGGCCACACTTAAAAGTGTAGTTGTATGAGATAGAAATGTTGCTATTTAAGGTACATAAAAGCGTTGCCATTTTGCCTTTTACGCTACGCTTTTAAGTGTAGCTGAACTCTAAGGTAACGCTGCTTTTGGGCACCCCTGGAAAAGTGTTGCTTAAAGTCCAAAAGTGTAGCCTTTTATCAAAGGCCACACTTTTTGCTAGTTTAGGCTACACTTTACTGGGGTGGCCGTAGGCCTAAAATGGTGTAGTGACCTTGCAAAACCATTCAGAAAGAACAATAATAACAAGATCCGCATAGCATGAGGGTTAGCGTTAGCAATAACTATTTTATCACCATGCCAAGGATGCACAAATTAAATAAATAACCAAGCATCAAAAAGATCAACAAAGGGTTTCTAGATCATTAAAAGAAGAGATACTTGGCAACCTAAGAAACTTTGACAAAAGGATAGAGCAAAGGAACCAATCCACTTAAGTAACGACACATGAAAACCCTCATTGGTTCCACATTCAAACAGGCACAATTCCCCCTTTATGTCAAGTAGCACATGAACACTCTCAAACCTAAATGCAAAGGCATAAGCAAAGTTGACCCAAATTTAGACTCCATCAAATGCAATAGATAACTTGAAGAATGTAATTATTCCCAATTCATGAGTGGGTTCAAGTACAAAAGTATTCCCCACCTAAATTGGCAAACATACCTCATTCAAGCACATAGGATCAAGCAGTAACACCAAGTAAGAATCATATGAATGAAGGACGCTATTACTACCATACTCAACACACTTCAAACAAACACCGGGGTCAAATGGAAATGGCCTACATAGCATCGAGTCAATGAGACTCTTATTTTCCCTATTGATACCACTACTAACAGAACATATGCCACCCACACAAGTATAAGTATTATCATATGAAAGTAGATAATATTGAGTCCTCGTATCCAAACCTTGCAAAACCATGTAGACTATAAGCCCGAAACATATCCTCGTAGAATGAGAATTAGTACAATGGTTAGCATTAAAAACACGGATATGAGGCGATTAAAACTCAAAGAACAACCAAACATGCTCTATTATCATGGCTATTAAGCCCATAGATCGTGTACAAGGACATTGGTTATTCTTCTCGTCAACAGGTTGATACCACCCAACAGTTGACACCTCTTCAAGTTCAAATACTCTCAAACCATCACCATTACCAAAATGATAAAATGTCCACATAACTGCATAATACAAACAAGTATAGACCTCAATGATATCCTGATACACATGCAATGCACCTTGAATCCAACTAGGGGACTCATCATATGCAAAAAGATAGCAAAGGAAGGTACAAACTTCACCTTTTCTTGCCAAATATCTCTAACCCCCATAAGATGCACAATCAACAAGATCATGCTCAAAGCAGGAGTAACAAAAGGGGTTTTGGAAACTACCCTTCCCCATACGCAATGTAGGCTGCTCAAGCAGATTGTTAATTTCACGTATCAAGACTGTTCATCCAATACTAAGTGCCAAGGATCATTAGTCAGTAATACAACCCAACTAAGTGAGTTGGGGTTAAATACCATAGGGAGTGGTTCGTACTCAAGAATCAATAGAAAAGCATAAATATGCTCAAGTAAATCATAGCTAACAACATTTACGAATAAAATCATGGTTCAAGTTTGGGGTGACACAAGTGTCAAATATCAGGGAATTTTGGTTTCAACTATCAGCTATAGCAGTAAATAATACGAAAAATAATAATATGGAAACATGTTTCTTTGGATGTGATTGGATTATGGGCAAAGGTAGACAACCGGGTGATTGCAATTAATAGTGAATAGCTGTAAATCAATGAATAAGCTAGACTTTGGTGGGGATAAACTTTCTCTCAAACAATTTATCTGAATCAAATTGGTTTCTCTCAAACACCAATAAGTAGAAATTAAGCATAGCCTTTGCTTTAGTCCATTCACTCGCTCGAGCTGAATGTGTGGAAAAGGGTTTAGGATTCACTCTCTTTAGTTGAACCCATGACAACCCAGTTCCCACAGACCATCAAATCAGTAATCTTAGTTTTCAAACCTCTCTCTCGTGCAAGACAAAAACACGAAGGTAGAGTTGCATTTGCAACTACAACCCTTTAGATTAAGGCACAATTACTGAATAAAATCACAATTAAACATCATTTACACTATCAATTGACAATACCCAGCAGCTAAATCAACCCATAATCACACCCTAAGAATTGGGGTTTTAGCTAGACATCATAAAAAGGTAAAATTGTTACCAAATTGTGTTTCCATAAACTGGGTAAGATTGATATTGTCTTTAAAAAGGTCTAAGATGAAGAATCTTCAACAGCCACTTCTAATTTCTCATAAATGGAAATCTTCAAATCTTCAAAGCTAAGGAAATATTGTCTCCAAAAACTCAATTCTAAGCTCTCAACTTCAAAAACTAAATAAAATTCGATTGATACAAAAACTAGATGCTAAACTAAGAATTTTAAAATGTATTTATAGTCACCCAAAAATGTTTTGGGAAGGACCATTTGGCACAATAAGTCGGGATTGACGATCCACTCGGTGATCCACCCTTTGGGTAATTCCATCGTCTTTATGCTTTGGCCTTCAGTATCTTCAAGTTCTGTAGCTTCGGGCGATGCAACACTGCATCACGACACCGTTCATCGACTCGCCGACTGCTCTCTTCTATCGCCGACTTGATTTTCCTCTTTAAGGCTTGGCACACTAGAACATTAGGCGAGACATTGGCCATTTGGCGACTCGCTTAATGGTTTAGGCGATCCTCAAGCCTTTTTTTCTTCGTTCTTTCAGCTGCCTTATTCTTTTTGCTCATTAGTGTCCATGCTTTGTTCCTCAATCCAAATACTTGAAATTCAAGGATTTACATCTGTTATTGGCACAAAATATGCTTTTGAGGACACTAAATCTATTAAAATAAATCCCCAAATGAGTCCAAATCTTGGACTCATCAATTGTAAACCCTCAAGAAATACTTTCCATCATAGGGAAAGGTATCAACAATTTCACCCACATTATGCCAGCCATTTCGTCCAAGCATCCCCACACAAATACGACAATTCAGCTCAGTACCAGGGTCAAATGGAAAGGAAGTCCATGAACTTGGATCAAGTGCACATTCTTTTGTCAGATTGGCACTCATACCTTCATAAATCACACTCCACTCAATAGTGTGATCATCATGATATGCAAATGAGTAATCGAGAAAGGTGTTTCCTAAATACACTTGAGTACTTTTGCATCAACTCTAGATGCTTGAGGATCATAACTCATACGAAGCATTTGAAGACAAAAGGATAAAGTAACAGCTACCACATAAACAGTGCCTTTCAACTTAACATTACCCTTCCAAATAAATGTAGTGTCATATTCACAAAAGAGATTTCCATCTTTAGGAAGTTGTCATTGCACCATAGTAGATGATCAAACAATTAAAGAAAATTTATAAGATTTCCAGCTCTGGCAAGGGTGTCATCACACCATAGTAGGTTCTCAAATAAGTAAACAACATTTTAATCAAACAAAGATACCACATTGGAAGCATCATAACATTCATGGCATGGAGAGAAATGAGCCATCTTGAAAAGCACACAATAATTAATGAGCTTTTCAATCATATCATCTAATCTAGGGATAGGATGATGATACCTTACGATGATTTTATTAATGGCCCTACAATCAACACACATGCGCCATGCTCCCTCTTTCTTTGACACTAATAGAACCAGAACAGTGCCCGGACTTGTACTTTCCTTCACATAGCCCTTGTTGAGGAGTTCCTTAACTTGACTTTGTAGCTTTTTGATATCTTCCGAATTACTTCGATAAGCCGATTTGTTTGGCCATTGTGAGCCCGACACAAAGTTGGTGCTAAATACCGTGGAGATGGGCACTCCACTTGGCAATTTCATTAAAAGGGCATCATTAGAATTCTGCAAAAGAAAGGAAATAGAATAGGGAAGAGAAGAATTAGATGGGTTAGCTTGCAACATATGATCCCTATGTGGGATAAGGATCAATGAACTTTCGACCTCCACTTTCTCCCTTATCTCTTTATGCTCAGCCAATAATAGTTGGGCTTTTACTTTCAACTTCCTTATTTTTTGTTCTTCATAGCCTTGGACCTCTACATTCTCCTCCTCATTCTTCCTGTTATCCCTCAACTCATTCATCTTTTGATACATTTCCTTGACTTGAGATGGTGATATAGGATTAAGGACATACTTACATCCATTCGATACAAGTGAATAGGTGTTGGTCCTTTCATCATGTTTTGTCGAATGACCATATTGCAAAGGTGTCCTGAGTAGTACATGACAAGCTTGCATTGGGATCACATCACATAGGACTGAATCTTGGTATTTCCCAATTTGGAATTTTATCAACACTTGTCTATGCATCATCAATTCCTCACACTCACTCAACCATTGGTGTTCGTAAGGCTTAGCAAGTTTAGTGGTAGGAAGCTTTAAGAAATCCACTAAAGCAGTGCTAGCAATGTTTGCACAGCTTCTGTCACGACCCGGGCTACCCCTTAGAAGTAACATGGCGTACTTGACCCCAAAGTGGTCTCGTACAAGCCCTTAGCATTATCATAACATAAATACATAGATTAATGTGAAAAAATTAAAATCTTTTACAATAGAAGTCAACTTCTTTACATAACGGTAAATAGGAAACTAGACTTGTTTCATCCACCATATAACATAAGAGTACAAATAGGGTCTAAGCCCTTACATCAATAAAGTCTCCAAAAAGAGGAAATACAATATAGTCTTGAACATAGGAAGGAAACTAGAATCTAGAATCAATAGCAACTCGTCCTCGAACTTGAGGACTCACCAAGCCTATGGAATAGTCGACCCAAGCTTCACCTTGAAGAAAGTAGTAAGTATCAACGACCAGAACCTACACTCATAGTAAAGTAGATAATATGGGTTAGCACAATTAATTGTACTAAGTACGGAAGCCATGCACAAAAACTGTATAATATGCATAAAAGGGACATTTAGTTGAAAACATGCTTTTATCAAGTTTAAAAACCATTATTCACATTTATGAAGAAACATAAACCAAACCAACACATAAGCAACCCAAAGCCACGCTAGTGCAATGCAAAGGTACAGTCCCATAACCCTACCAAATGCTAAGTATCACATTTAGGTTACCAACAACATCTATATCTTATCATAGTCATAGCCAACATATATAAGAGTGAAGACATTCTTATTCCATAACATTCATACATAAATTTTTCATACATAGTTCATAAGTCATCGTAACATAAGAGAACCTTACCCTAAGTCCTCTTAGAGTCTACTCGTGCAATGCATAAGTGAATTCCCACACCCCCACTATCAGCAAGTAAATCCCTTAAGAGGTCATAGTTAAAGTCCATGTCCTTACCATAGTTCACATTCATATTAATTTAGAGAAGGATTGCATTAAACGACATAGACCATGTGAGCTACACGGAATCTGGTGTTCTACCCCCACATCAAAAACAGGTGTTCTACTTGCCTAAGGTAGAACGTACATTCTAGCTATTTAGGTGGATCCACTAGCTAAGACCTCTGTGGGAACATAGTTATGGGACAAGGAGATTGCTACTAGAAACCGGGACTTGCTAAGTGTAGAAGGTTTCCATCTCATTAGATATCCTACATTGGGAATCCAGACTTGCTAAACGTAAAAGCCCCCATCTCACTTTCATGTACTCTCGGTGGTAGGCATTATTAACTTTAGAAGTCACCATTAGCCTTTTCTTAGGTGCATAGTCATAAGAGAGTGTATTAGACACTAATGTCAATATATCATAACCATAGCTCATAGGTTCCCTAAGTGAGAATGCTCATTTCACTTTAGAAACACTAGCATGTGAGTAAACCTTTCACATTGTAGTAGGATTGTGATCATGAGAATGTCCTTCCAATCAACCCAACAAGTTCATTATAAACATACATGCATACTTCATGCATAATCAAGTGCATAGGGTATAGAGAACAAGGTTCTTACATCAGTACCACAACATTAGATATAGAATCATTATCATCCAAGTAAATCACATACTCATTCAGAATCAACATCAACATATCCAAACCCTAGCCAATTGCCCTTCAAGGCCATGAACCAACATCAACCCTAACTTCTTGAATCACAACATTAGATAGAGAGATTTCATGATTGAATAACTTAATAAACATAAACATAATAAGTTATCATATTCCATGGCCAATCAAGTCACATCTTAGTTCACACTTTAGGAAGAAAAGGGAAACCATGGGTCCAAGAGAGATTTTCATCAAAAACCATCAAGAATACAACAATCTAACCATAAAACATCATCATTAATCATAATAAATCATAATTGATCAATAGAAATTCTTTTGTAAGAAGACCCATGTTTAGAAAAAATCCTAGTTTTTTGAAGTACTAAAGAACACACTTTGAAGGGACTTCTTGGGGGATAGCTACCCAAGAATGAAGAGCATCCATACCTTAGGTTGAATTCCTCACGAATCGGAAAAGAAAGACTTCTTCTTGAACCCCTAGGTGATTGCTACTATAAACCCGGACTTGCTAAGACCTATGTGGGCACATAGTTATGGGACAAGGAGATTGCTACTATAAACCCGGACTTGCTAAACGTAGAAGGTTTCCATCTCATGAGATATCCTACATTGGGAAGTCGGACTTGCTATACGTAAAAGCCCACATCTCACTTTCAAGTCCTCTCGGTGCTAAGCATTATTCCCTTTAGAAGTCACCAATAGCCTTTACTTAGGTTCATAGTCATAAGAGAGTGTACTAGATAGTTATGTCAACATATCATCATAATAGCTCATAGGTTCCTTAAGTGAGAATACTTCTTTCACTTTAGAAACACTAGCATGTGAGTAAACATTTCACATTGTAGTAGGATAGTGATCATGAGAATGTCCTTCCAATCAACCCAACAAGTTAATTATAAGCGTACATACATACTTCATACATAATCAAGTGCATAGGGTATAGGTAAGAAGGTTCTTACCTCAATACCACAACATTATATATAGAATCATCATCATCCAAGTAAATCACATACTCACTTAGAATCAACATCAACATATCCAAACCCTAGCCAATTGCCCTTCCTAGCCATGAACCAACATCAACCCTAACTTCTTGAATTACAACATTAGATACAGAGATTTCATGATTAAACAACTTCATAAACATAAACATAATCAATTATCAACTTTCATGGCCAATCAGTCACATCTTAGTACACAATTTAGGAAGAAAAGGGAAATCATGGGTCCAAGAGATATTTTCATCAAAACCCATCAAGACTACAACAATCTAACCATAAACCATCATAATTAATCAATAAATCGTTTTGAAAGAAGACCCATGTTTAGAGTAAAACCGTAGATTTCGGAAGTCTTAAAAAACTAATTTTGAACGGATTTCTTGGGAGATAGCTACCCTAGAATGAAAAGAATCCATACCTTAAGTTGAATTCCTCACGAATTGGAGAATTAAAACTTGTTCTTGAACCCCTAGCTTAAGCTTTGACCTAGTTCTTCAATGGAGTTTAGAGAGAATATTTTGATGTTCTTGGGTTTCTTCTTTTATTAAATGGGAGAAACCAAAAGTTGAAAGAATTTGATCTTAAAAAGTATGTATACTTGTTAGGAAAAGAGTGGGAAAGTGTTGATTTATGTTTTGGAAAGACTACTTAAAGACCCCAACTGAAAACTTAAAAACTATGGAATTCACACTGGAGCTCGCCCATTGGACCCTCTTGGCTTGCCAAGGGCACTAGGCTACTTGCCAAGTGAACCCTTGGCTCACCCAAATTTCCAGTGAGCTCCAAAAATGGGCAGCTCACTTAGTTGATGGTTTGGTTTGTTGGGCGAATCGCCAACCCAATTGGCGACCCATGACCAATCTTGCTCTTTTTTCCAGAACCTTGGCTAAAGGGAAAAGCCCACTAGGCGACCCCAAGTACACTTTGGCGCATCACCAAGTCACTTGGGCGACCATGCTGCCAATCGCCAACCTATACAAAGAGAAACAAGTTCTCCTTCACCCTTCCTTGATAGTTTAGGTCCTTACCTTCACCCTAGATGTTTGCCTTCCTCATTTTAGCTTTAGTTTGGTCTTTAACATGTCTAGAAGTTACATAAATCCTCACATTAGCTAGAATTCAACCTAAACACCAACTTGAAGTTATACCAACCTACACAATGAGATTCTAGTTTATCCTATAGATTTTCCGAGTTGTTACAACTTCCACAATCAATGATCAAGGAACATACATTACCCTGGATGAGGCACTTGGAATGGAAAATATTGTCTCTTTGAGTTTGGTTACACATGGTCTTGCTAGTCATCGTTCACCTTACCACATACGTTGGTATGGTGAAATCTCCTTCTTTTGGCCAAGTCTCATCCTTTGTGAAGTTCCTTATCAAACAATTGGGAACACCGACTTTTCTACCCTTACACAGGTCTTGTTCCTCATCTTCAACACCTCCTGGTGTTTCCCCTTTACAACTTTCATCTTTATTGATCGGTGTTGGGTTGAATGCTTGATGGGAAGTTTTGGGGTAATAATATGATTAAATTGATCGTCCATCATGGAGAAACTATCTTGCAAATCGGCCATAGTTCCTTCCACCCTTCATATTATCCAACTCACATTAGTAAGAGACCCCATGATAGATTGCAAGGTAACCTTCCCTTTACGTGGGCAGGTTTCACTTCCGGTTGACATGGTACCTAACAATTAAGAGAACTCAACAAAAACAATAAAGAATGTTAGTGTTAGTAAATTGAACTCACAATCACTTGTGTTTACATACCTTTGATTGCCTCTCAAATTGGCAAGGCTAAGGTTGAAAATTGCTTATACTCTGTTGATCACAAAGTGTCAAATTCTACTATTGGCCGGAAGGGAATCTTGTTTTCAAAAAATATGGATGACTCGATGAAAGCGAAACAAACTTGAATCAAGAAGTTAACTACGAAATAAAATGAATAAAACATGAAAAGAGAAGCTACTAAAAAAGAAGTGAATTCAACAACCAATGATCAACAAGTAGATCAATTACGAGTTGAAAATGAGTTTAGGAATGTTGAGAACGAATGACAATCAAAGAAAAGAAAATAAGGAATTAGAACCTCTAATTAGAAGCGTAAAATGAGTTTCTGATCACCAAATGAACTATTTTATTCGCCAAAAGTGAAGTTCAGCTCGCCAAATTGAAGATAGGATTGCCAAACTTGACAGTCTATCAAGGCAACTTGGCGATTGGGGAGGCAACTTGGCGGAGCGCCGAATGAACCCTTTGAGTAAGGCTGAGCTCGCCGTAAGTTACACTGTGTATGGGTCGATTCAACGATCAACCTGCCCAATAGGCGAGGCACTGAATGGATTTCGCGAGCAAAGTCAAGCTCGCCAAAAGTTCCAGTACCTGCTCCTGAAGACCTACGAATTTGTGCTCATGTGGTCGTCGAGCACTTATCCCTTTAGTTATTACCTTGTTTGGTAAATTCCCTTTTGTACAAACACCTATCAACTTTCTCTTTATTATCTTTTGGAATCAAACTCCTTCTTTTTGAATATTTCTTGTCTTTGATGGTTTGAATGTCTCCCAATAACACAAGAACAAGATGAAAACCCAAAATTAACCCTCAACAATTTCAGCTCGGAATTTCACAAAAAATGTGTCACGAACCAAGCTTACCCCCTAGATGTGACACAACGTACAAGACTACGAGAAGGCTCATATAAGCCTCTTAGCATATCATAACATAAAATAATAGAAAAGTGCAGGAAATTTAAAACATTTTCCAACTTTACCAAAGTTTCATAAAACAAAATGGAAGTCTTTAACATTATCTCAAACCATTTAATACTTGCAAAGACTTAGGGATGCAACCCAAACAAAGTTCTAAACATAAAATAAAAGACATAAAGGAAAGGTGATCAAAACCTCGATGCTATGAGGACTCACCAAATAGTCACTTGCTTGCTCTACTAAGATCCTAGCCACAAGGATGGAACTCAATATCGTCGGACCCTACATATGGTAAGAAAGTAGGCAAGAGTATGCATTAGTATAATAAGTACTAAATATGATGGCTAGCATAAATCATCAACATAAGCCTAACATAGGCATAAGGGATAACATCATAGTCATATACCATAATCATAAGATACATCAACATAACATAATAGAACCACTTCATAAGTACCCTCAAAGCTTGATTGTGCAATGCATGGATAAGACCCCATAAATCTCACTGATGCTAAGCAAACCCCTTTAGGTCCTGATTTATATTCATATCCTTTGATTTCATCCTTAGCTTAATTCTGCAAGGCAAGATAACGTTCACCTTTAGTCAAACATATCACTGTAGTCAACTATAGCAACAATCCAGACTAAGCATGCATCATACAAATAAACCTCATATCAAAACATACTTACCATGCTTCCTTGGAGGAATCTTGTTTCACATAAACATGCTACCTTGATTAGGGACTAGTCTCTCATATTCATACTATTCATGGAAGAGTACTTCTTTAATATTTGAAGACAAATCATGACTCATGAATGGTTACCATTTACCAATTCAAGGCTACTAAGGAAAATTAGCTTACAGTGCTAGACCAAGCTACCATGGAAACCACCTTACTATGTGAATCCTAGGTAATCAAGGAAGAGTACTATTTCTCAATCCAAGGTACCATGAAATGATGTTGCCTCACCAAGTCAAGCTACCATTCAAAGCATCTTGTTGTGCTTAGTTCAAGCTACATTGGAAGGATACGATTGCTCGATCCAAGGTGTGCATGAATTATATTAACCCAAGCTTCCATGCTTGGTCTTGTCTTACTAAGTCAAGCTATTCATGAAGGGATTATTTATCACTACTTCAAGCTATCATAGTTCATACATTCTTAGATTCATTATAGGTGAGAAAGACTTTCGACCTAGAATAATTCTAATTTATTTGTGAGAAAACCTTTCTCATTATACATACATACATACATACATAGGGTAGATCATGTGGTTGAACATTACACAACAATCATATCTACAATGCAACATACATTATATAGCCCCCATTCTCAAGTCCTACTAATCATAGTTAATCATGGATACATTATCCCCAATAAATTCATGTCTATTTACTTAATTCTCAAGAGGTCTACAATATATTTTATCAATTCTAGAAGATTGCATCTAAATTCCCCAATTTCCCTTCCATGGCATAAGCCCAACTATATTAAATTCACCTTAGAATCATAGGTTGAGCATAGATACATGTATATTCATACTAAAACAAGTAATTCTATCATAAACGAACATAAATAATCATAAACGTTCATAATACACTTTATTGGATCATAACCCATAACATTAGAAGAAACCCTAATTTGACTTGGGGAATTCTTCTTCTAAATTGGGCAGACCATAGGGATTCATGGATGAAATGAGTTCATGAATGAATAAACCGTCATACCTTGATAACAAAGCCTACCAAGCTTTAATTATTGGAGACTTGACTTGACCTAGCTTAAACGAGAAAAATCAAGAAAACCTTTCTTGAGATTTTTGAATTAGTTTCCTGAAATATCTATGGCCAAGAATTATGATTTTCATTAGTGATTCATAATTGTGTGGAGGAATTTGAGTTGGAAGGAAAGAATTCTTGGAGAAGAACTTACCTTGAAAAAGATGGAAACAATCTTGTAAAAGATTGAAAGAATCTTGAATGGAGTCTTCTACATTGATTTTTCCTTAGGGTTTTGTGTTAGGCTTCGAAAGAGAAGAGAATGATGGATTAAAAGATGGAAATAAGATTGTTTAGGGCTTTATAGGAATTGAGAAATCCGTTTTTAAGGTTTTCCTAGTTGTATAAGGAGAAGAAAAATACCTTATTTCAAATTTTCCCCCGGCTAAAATGAAACTGCACTACACAAGTTAGTAAAATGGTCATAACTTTTTACTCAAAAATTGGATTGACGCGAAATTGATGAAATTGGAAAGAGATACCTTTAATTGGATAGGTTATGAGACACATAGTTCCTTATATTCTAAGAGATATTGTCTTTTTAAGTTGACATTAGTAAAGTCTTATGTCAAAATTAATTGGCAAGGAAACTTTCAACTCTACCTTGTGCTAGGAGTTTCTAGTGACCTTAATTAATATCCAAAATCATTCCCACACTAAAGAATTTACCTTAAAATCTAAGAAAATTAAGAGTCACTTAGTATGGCCTTATACACAATTCAAGAATGGTTTGGAGTTAACTTAGAAACTTTTGGGGTGTTACATTATCCCCCCTTGGGAACATTCGACCTCGAATGGGATTCTGAGCACTTCTTAAGGTCATGACTCTAGACTAGCAACCCATCATGCATGAAACACATCTAAATACACACAACCAAAGAGGAATCATCAACTCTAAGCTAAACATGTTCAATGCAACACAAATGAGTAGGAACTACATCTAACAACCCAAATATGCATAAAATCTTAACATTTACTCATGTTCATGGAGAAACTACTATCTCCAAGTTAAAAGCATGCTCAACAATCTCTCATGGAACCTATATAGAATCTATGCACATAACATACATCCAAGGAGGAATCTCTCCATTCCAAGTTAAGACATGTTCATAAACTCATCTCATGAAGTCTATGTGCAACTCGTACCAAATGCACTACAACATGAGGAAAATCAATCATGCAAACTTACATTCTTTCAAAACACATGTTTTTCATAAACATGCACAACATAAGAAAATCATGAAAACATTCAGAACACACAAGATGATTCTAAGCCCAAAAACATACTCAATGCTCTTAATTACTATATCGGGATCTACAATCTATAAAACATGACAATAATGGAGCCCATTCATACTAAGGACAACATCAAAGTCTAGCCTATCAAGCCTATCAAATCACAGAAGACAAGCAACTCAGAATATAATCAAGCTTAAAACACATACCAGTAGCATCATTCAGAGAACACTTTTTTTCACCTCTACCTTGAAGAACATAGAACCTATTTTCCTTGGAGCATTCCCATCCGAACCACTAGGAGAAACTTGCTTACACTCTCTTTCCTTAGCTTTCACCTTTGGACAATTTCTGATTATGTGCCCAATTTCACCACAAATAAAGCAACCTTCCCTTTCGGCAAAACACCTACCCTTCTGTATCTTTCCACATCTAGTACAAGTAGTCCATCGGGGTTAACTATTATTTCTTTGCGGGTTCAGGTTAGACACCCTATATTCACTATAAGAAGGAGCATTGGAGGAATCTTGTCCAAGAAACCTTGGTCGATGCTTAGGAAAACAATGTCAATTAGACCTATGAGAAGAATTATCATCATCACTCCTAGCCCTCTTTTTCTTCCTAACTCTCCCTTTTAGTTTCTCTTCTTCGAACTGTTGAGCATGAGTCATAGACGAGCAATATCCATGTCACCAATGACCATAGTTGTACGACATTCTTAAGCTACTTATTCAGACACTCTTGAAATAAACTTACTCATTCTCGCCCTAGAGTCGGCCACTATATATGGAGAATGTTTAGACAATTGAGTAAATCTCAACGCATATTCCTTAACACTCATATTACCTTTCTTCTGGTTAATGAACTCAAGCACCAAATCCTCTCTCATATCTAGAGGGAAAAACCTATCTAGAAAAGTACTTTTGAACCTTTCCCACCCTATGGGACCCATTCCTACCGGTCTAGTTTTTTCCTTTGATTAAAATAAACATGCACAACCCCTTTGAGTTGGTAAGCAGCCAATTTCGCCTTCTCCTCTGAAGTAACACCCATAATGGCTAACACCTTATACACCTCATCTACGAAATCTTAATCAACTTCCTCCATCTGTGACACATAAATCTCCGAAGGATTCATCCTCATGAATTCCCTCACTCTTGAAGCCGATGTACTCACAATTGTGTTCACGGGAGCTACTACCTCTCTATTGACTTGGGCCATCATGGCTTGAGCCAACACCTGAAAAGCGGACCTAAATAATGCATGTGTTAAATTCTCATTCAAAGGATCAATCGAAGCTTGAGGAGGAGCTCGAGGTTGAACTTCTTGATCCACATTGTCTTCCCCATTCCTTCTAGCATTAGCCCTCGTAGTAGTTATATCCTGAAAACCAACGGGTATGGATTAGGAGAAACACCTAATAGAGTTAAACTCTATGGCATGACCTAGAGAATGAAGAAGTGAAGTTTCGTAAGCATTTAATAGCATCTCATTCATAAATGTGACGCACTTCACACTCATAAGAAGACTCTACTAGAGGTGGTTTGAGAACTAATAGAACCATTCTAAACCTTGTGGTTTGATACCATATTTTTCACGACCCAAGGGTACCCCCTAGATGTGACAAGACATACAAGACTCCGAGAAGTCTTATACAAGTCTCATAGAATATCATAACATAAGATAACAGAAAAGTGCACGAAATTTAAAACATTTTCCAATAATATCAAAGTTTCATAAAACGAAGCGGAAGTCTTTAACATTGTCTCAAAGCATCTCATACTTGCAAAGACTTAAGGACGCAGCCCAAACAAACTTCAAAAGATAAAATAAAAGACATAAAGGAAAGGTGATTAAATCCTCGATACTATGAGGACTAACCAAATGTTCACTTGCTTGCTCTACTAAGATCCTAGCCATGAGGCTGGAACTCAATATCGTCGGACCCTACATTTGATAAGAATGTAGGCAAGAGTATGAGTTAGTACAATAATGTACTAAATATGATGGCTAGCATAAATCATCAACATAACAATAGCATAGGCATAAGAGATAACAAAATAGTCATATACCATAATCATAAGAGACATCAACATAACATAAGGGAACTACTTCATAATTACCCTCAAAGCTTGGTTGTGCAATGCATAGATAATACCTCATAAATCTCACCCATGTTAAGCAAACCCCTTTAGGTCCTAATTCATATTCATTATCCTATTATTTCATCCTTAGCTTAATTCTCCTAGGCAAGGGAACATTCACCTTTAGTCAAATATATCAAGAAAGGAAACTATAGAAATAATCCAAGTTAAGCATACATCATACAACTAAACCTCATATCAAAATATAGTTAATCTACTTACTTGGAGTAATCTTATTTAATCATAAACAGACTACTTTGACTATGGATTAGTCCCTCATATTCATACTATTCATGGAAGAGTAATTCTTTTATAGTTCAAGACAAATAATGACTCGTGAATGGATACAATTTACCAATTCAAGGCTACCAAGGAAAAACACCTTACAATGCAAGACCAAGCTACCATGGAAAGAACCTTAGTATGCAAATCCAAGCTTATCAATGAACAATACTATTTCTCAATCCATGCTACTATGAAATGATGTGGCCTCACCAAGTCAAGTTGCCATGCAAAGCATTCTGTTGTGCTTAGTTCAAGCTACATTCAAAGTGTATGACTTCTCAATCCAAGGTTGTCCATAAGTTCTATTAACTCAATCTACCATGTTTGGATTTGTCTTACCAAGTCAAGCTATTCATGAAGGGGTCATATATCACTAGTTCAAGCTATCATAGTTCATAGGTTCTTTGATTCATTATAGGTGAGCAAGCCTTTCAACCTAGAATCATTCTAATTTCTATGTGAGAAAACCATTCATATAATACATACATACATAGGGTAGATCATGTGGGTGAACCTTCCACAACAATCATATCTACAATTTAACTACTCATAGTTGAACATGCATAAATTAGCCCCAATTAATTCATGTCTATTTACTTAATTCTCAAGCGGTCTACAATATATTTAATCAATTCTAGAAGATTACATCTAAATTCCCAATTTCTCCTTCCATGGCATAAACCTAACTATATCAAATTCACCTTCGAATCATAGGTTAAACATGAATACATGTATAATCGCACTAAAACATGCAATTCTATCATAAACGAACTTAAACAATCATAAATGTTCATAATCCACTCAATTGGATCATAACCCATAACATTAGAATAAACCCTAATTTGACTTGGGGAAATCTTCTTCTAAATTGGGGAGAACATGGGGCTTCATGGATCAAAGTAGTCCATGAATGAATAAACCATCATACCTTGATTACAAGTCCTACCAAGCTTGAATTAATGGATACTTGACTTGACCTAGCTTGAATGAGAAAAATCAAGAAAACCTTTCTTGAGATTCTTGAATTAATTTCTTGAAATCTTTATGACCAAGAATTATCATTTTCATTAGTGATTCATAATTGTATTGAGGAATTTGAGTTTGAAAGAGGGAATTCTTGGAGAAGAACTTACCTTGAAGAATAATCTTGAAAAAGAATGAAAGAATCTCCAATGGAGTCTTCTACTTTGATTTTTCCTTAGGGTTTTGTCTTAGGTTTTGAGAGAGAAGAGAATGATGGATTAAAAGTTGGAAATAGGATTGTTTAGGGATTTCTAGGAGTTGAGAAATCGATTTTTGAGGTTTTCCTAGGGGTATAACGAGAAGAAAATTACCTTATTTAAAATTTTCCAGCGGCTAAAACAGAACTGCACTACACCAGTTACTAAAATGGTCGTAACTTTCTACTAAAACATTAAATTGACACGAAATTGGTGGAGTTGGAAAGAGAATTCAAATACATTTTGTTGTAAAGGTTATGGGCCACGTATTTATTTATATTCTTAGAGGTATGGTCTTTTTAAGTTAACCTAAGTAAAATCTTATGCCAAAACTTAATTGATAAGGAAACTTTCAACTCTACTTTGTGGTAGGAGTTTCTAGTGACTTTAATTGATATCCAAAATCATTTCCACACTAGAGAATTTACCTTAACACCTAAGAGAATTAAGAGTCACTCAATACGACCTTATACGCAATTCAAGAATGGTTTGGGCTTAACTTAGAAATTTTTGGGGTGTTACAATATCCCCCATTTGGGAACATTTGTCCTCGAATGGGATTCTAGACATTTCTTAAGGTCACGACTCTAGTATAGCAACCTATCATACATACATCACATCTAAATGAACACATCGAAAGAAAAATCATCAATTCTAAGCTAAACATGTTCAATGCAACACAGGGGAGTAGAAACTACACTTAACGGCCCAAAAATGCATGAAATCTTAACATTTACTCATTTTCAAGGAGGAACTACTATCTCTAAGCTAAAATCATGTTCAACACACTCTCATGGAGACTATATGCAATATATGCTCATAACATACATCCAAGGAGGAATCTCTCAACTCCAAGCTAAGACATGTTCATCAACTCATCTCATGAAATGTATATGTAACTCATACCAAATGCACTAAAACATGAGGAAAATCAATCATGCAAACTTACTTTATTTCAAAACACATGTTTTTCATGAACATGCACAACATGAGAAAATCATGAAAACATTCAAAAAACACAAGATGATTCTAAACCTAAGAACATACTGAAAGCTCTTAATTGGTATATCAGGATCTACAATCTGCTATAAGACATGACAATAATGGAGCCCATTCATACTGAAGACAACATCAAAGTCTAGTCTGTCAAGCCTATCAAATCACAAAAGACAAGCAACTCAGAATCTAATCAAGCATAAAACACATACATGTAGCAAAATTCGGATGACACTCTTGTTCACTTCTAGCTTGAAGAGCACAAAACCTATTTTGCCTCGGATCATTCCCATCTGAACCACTAGGAATAACTTGCTTACCCTATCTTTCCTTAGCTTTCATCTTTGGACAATTTCTGATTTTGTGCCCACTTTCACCACAACTAAAACAACCTTCCCTTCCGGCCAAACACCTTTCCTCATGTCTCTTTCCACATATAGTACAAGTAGGCCAATGAGATTCACTATTATTTCTTTGTAAGTTAGGGTTAGACACCCTACCTTCACTATACTTAGGAGCATTGGAGGAATCTTGTTCGGAAAACCTTTGTCGATGCTTAGGACGACCATCTCCATCGGACCTATGAGAAGAATTATCAGCATCACTCCTAACCCTCTATTCTCCCTAGCTCTCCTTTTTAGTTTCTCTTCTTTGATCTGTTGAGCATGAGTTATAAGACGAGCAATATGCATGTCACCTATGAGCATGGCGGTACGACATTCTTTAACTACTAAATCGCACACTTCCGACACAAACTTACTCATTCTCGCCCTAGAGTAGGCCACTAAAGATAAAGCATGTTTAGAAAATTGAGTAAATCACGACACATATTCCTTAACACTCATATTAACTTGCTTAAGGTTAACGAACTGAAGCACCAAAGCCTCTCTCATCTGTAGGGGGAATAACCTATCTATAAAAAAACTTTTGAACTTTTCCCACCCTATGGGATCCATTCCTACAGGTCTAGTTTCATTCAATTGATTAAACCAAACATGCGCAACCCTTTTGAGTTGGTAAGCGGCCAACTCCGCCTTCTCCTCTGAAGTAATCCCTATAATGGCTAACACCTTATAGACCATATCTATTAACTATTGAGCATCTTCCTCCATCTTCGACCCATAAAACTCCAGAGGATTCATCCTCATAATGTCCTTTACTTTTGAAGTCGTCATACCGATATTTGTGTTCATGGGAGCTATTACCTTTCTATTGACTTGGGCCGTCATGGCTTGAGCCAACACCTGAAAATAGGACAAATTATGTATTTGGTACATTCTCATTCAAGGGATCAATCGGAGCTTGAGGAGGAGCTCGGGTTGGAACTTCTTGATTCGAATTGTCTTTCCTATTCCTTCTAACATTAGCCCTCATAATAGTTAAATCTTGAAAACCGACGAGCACGGATTAGGAGAAAGACCTAATTGAGTTAAACTCTATAGAAAAACTTTTATAATGAAGAAGTGAAGTTTCCTAAGCATCTAATAGCCTCTAATTGATAATTGTGGTGTGCTTCACAATCATGAATAAGACTCTACTAGACATGGTTTGAGACATCCTAAAACCATTTTAAACCTTGTGCTCTGATACCATGCTTATCACGACCCAGGGGTACCTCCTAGATGTGACATGGCGTACAAGACTCCGATAAGTCTCATACAAGCCTCTTAGCATATCATAACATAAGATAATAGAATAGTGCAGGAAATTTAAAACATTTTCCAATAATACCAAAGTTTCATAAAACAAAGCGGATGTTTTTAACATTGTCTCAAACCATCTAATACTTGAAAAGACATAGGTACACAGCCCAAATAAAGTTCTAAACACAAAACAAAAGACATGAAGGAAATGTGATCAAATCCTCGATGCTATGAGGACTCACCAAATCTTCACTTGCTTGCTCTACAAAGATCCTAGCCACGAGGATGGAACTCAATATCGTCGGACCCTACATTATGTAAGAATGTAGGCAATAGTATGCATTAGTACAATAATGTACTAAATATGATGGCTAGCATAAATCATCAACATAGGCATAACATAGGCATAAGAGATAACAACATAGTCATATACCATAATCATAAGCGACGTCAACATAAAGTAAGAGAACCACATCATAAGTACCCTCAAAGTTTACTTTGGAAATGCATGGATAAGTGAGGCCTATCATGACCAATGATACTAACCTACGGTATGAGTGTCTACGATCGTCGATAATATGGTAACCCAACCAAGGGTTGGGGTCGTGTCCCTAGGGAGTGGTTTTGAGATTTAATAGAAAAATAAAATTTATTTCTAATTAGTCATAGCTACAGACATTAACGAGTAAAAACATAGTAAATTAAAGGGGCTGACACAAAACTATCAATTAAGAAATATGTGTTTCTCACAAATATAGCAAAAACAGTAAAAAATAAAAAAGAAATCTATGAATGAGAGGGGATTCTTGGGATGTGACCGCAATATATATTGGTATAAATCGTTGGGTACATGCTTTTGATAGGAAATGTGCAAATAATAGTGACTAGGCGAAGGTTTAGATGGAAATAAGTTCCCTCTCGGGCAACTTACCCCGTTTCAAATGGGCTCCTCTCGGACACCCATTTGCCGCATGAAGGCCAGCCTACGCCTTACCCCACTCACTCTCTCGAGCTGAGTGTTAGGATATGGGACTAGGGCTCACCCTCTAGGGCTGAACCTCATGTCGACCCACTCCTTAGGTCATCAGTCTAACGATCTTGGTTTCGCGTCCTCTCTTTTGAGCAAGCCGAAAACACATGGGTGGTTTTGTATTTGCAACTACAAACCCATTAAATTAAACCACAACCACTAGGTGAAATCACCATTAAAATATATCTAACCTATCAGCATGCAAAACCCAACAATAATCTCCACACATATTTGCTAAATCACACCCCAAGAATTGGGGGTTTTAGCCACAAATCAAGAGATAGAAATTTATACCTAAATGAGTTTGCATTCAAATGGGTAAGAAGATTTAAGTCTTGTTACACACCAAGAATGAAGAATCCAAGAGATCCAACTCCAAATCTTAATGATGAAAACCCTCTTCTCCTTCAAATCTCCAAAACCCTCTCAAGCTTAGAGCAAAAAAGTACTATTATATTGTGTAAATTATAATAATGGCTCGACTCGCTAAAATTAATAAAGAGTTTAGTATATATAGACTTCAAAAAATAGTGTTGGCGGATCGCTCGGCGAGGTTAGTCAAAATTGCCTATTAACTCGGTGATTCGCCGTTTGGTGTTGTTCATCGCCTTCTTGAACTAGCCTTCAACATCATCGTGTTCTGTGTCATTAGGTGACATACTACTGCTTCGTGGAACTATTCAGTGAAACGCCGACTGCACCTTTCATCGCCTTTTCCATACTGCTACTTCAGGGCTTCGTGTACTGGAACAAAGGGCGGAGTGCGTCCCTTCGGCGAATCACCAAGCGTGCTTGGTGATGCTCAGGCTTCAACTTCTTCATTATTTTTCAGCCTTTCTGTTACTTTTTGCGCCTAAATGTGCATTGCTTCCACTGAATCTTCAAATACCTGAAACTTAAGTGTTTTCATCATATATTTAAAATAAATAAGCATTTAAGGACACTATTTCTATTAAAATATAGCCCTAAATGAGTCCAATTTGTAGATTCATCAATAAGACCCCATAAATCTCACCCATGCTAAGCAAACCCCTTTAGATCCTCAATCATATTCATTATCCTTTGATTTCATCCTTAGCTTAATTATCCAAGACAAGGGAACATTCACCTTTAGTCAAAGATACCAAGGAAGGAAACTATAGCAACAATCCAAGTTAAGTATACATCATACAAGTAAACCTCATATCAAAATTTACTTACTATACTCCCTTGTGGTAATCTTGTTTCATCATAAACATGCTACCTTTATAAGGGATTAGTCCCTCATATTCATACTATTCATGGAAGAGAACTTCTTTAATAGTTCAAGATAAAATCATGACTCATGAATGGTTAAGATTTACCAATTCAAGGAAACCAAAGAAAAACACCTTACAATGCTAGACCAAGCTACCATGGAAAGAACCTTACTATGCAAATCCAATCTACTCAAGGAAGAGTAATATTTCTAAATCCAAGATACCATGAAATGATGTGGCCTCACCTAGTAAAGATGCCATGCAAAGCATTTTGTTGTGCTTAGTTCAAGCTACATTGAAAGGGTATGATTGCTCAATCTAAGGCTCTCCATTAGTTATATTAACTCAAGCTACCATGCTTGGTATTGTCTTACCAAGTCAAGCTAATCATGAAGGGATCATATATCACTACTTCAAGCCATCTACTTCATACATTCTTTGATTCATTATATGTGAGCAAGACATTCAACCTAGAATCATTCTAATTTCTATGTGAGAAAACCTTTCACATTATACATACATACATACATACATAGGGTAGATCATGTGGGTGAACCATCAACAACAATCCTATCTACAATTCAACATTTATTATAGTGCCCCCAATCTCAAGCTCTACTTATCATAGTTCATCGTGCATATATTAGCCCCAATCAATTCATGTCTATTCACTTAACTCTCTTCATCAATTCTAGAAGAATACATCAAAATTCCCATTTTTCCCTTTCATGGCATAAACCCAACTATATCAAATTCACCTTAGAATCATAGGTTAAGCATAGATACATGTATAATAATAGTAAATCATTCAATTCTATCATAAACGAACAGAAACAATCATATACATTCATAATCCACTCTATTGGATCATAACCCATAACATTAGAAGAAACCCTAATTTGACTTGGGGAATTCTTCTTCTAAATTGGGGAGAACATGGGCTTCATGGATGAATGAAGTCCATGAATGAATAAACTATCATACCTTGATTACAAAGCTTACCAAGCCTGAATTATTGGAGACTTTACTTGACCTAGCTTGAATGAGAAAAATCAAGAAAACCTTTCTTGAGATTCCTGATTTAGTTTCTTGAAATCTCTATGGCCAAGAATTATGATTTTCATTAGTGATTCATAATTGTATGAAGGAATTTGAGTCAGAAAGAAGGAATTCTTGGAGAAGAACTTACCTGGAAGAAGGATCTTGAAAAGAATCTTAAAAAATATTGAAAGAATCTTGAATGGATTCTTCTACTTTGATTTTTCCTAAGGGTTTTGTCTTAGGGTTTTAGATAGAAGAGAATGTTGGATGAAAAGATGGAAATAGGATTGTTTAGGGCTTTATAGGAGTTGAGAAATCTGTTTTTAAGGTTTTCCTAGTGGTAAAGGGAAAAGAAAATTACCTTGTTTAAAATTTTCCGCGACTAAAATGGAACTGCACTACACTAGTTACTAAAATGGTCATAACTTTTTACTCAAAAATTGGATTGACATGAAATTGGTAACGTTGGAAAGGGATTCAAATACCTTTAATTGGATAGGTTATGGGCCACGTATCTTTATATTCTAAGAGATATAGTCTTTTTAAGTTGACCTAAGTAATATCTTATGTCAAAACTTAGTAGGTAAGGAAACTTTCAACTCTACTTTGTGATAGGAGTTTCTAGTGACCTTAATTGATATAAAAACTCATCCCCACACTAAAAAATTTACCGTATCACCTAAGAAAATTAAGATTCACTCAGTATGACCTTATACGCAATTCAAGAATGGTTTGGGCTTAACTTAGAAATTTTTGGGATGTTACAAATTAAGATACAAGCTCTCCTTGATATAGGGACAAACACCCAATACTTTTTAGCTCTCAGTTTCTTGCCAAAACTTTCAGATTTCAAAAGCTTCTTCAACCTTTAATGGTGGATTATTCAATAATGAACCAAACTCTTAAAATCTTAAACATAGACTCAAATGAGGTTAGGGAACACTAATCCAACCTTAGAAACTTTAAACAAGACACAAATCAACAAAACAATTTTGGGGTTTTCTTCAAAAAAGATTTTGAACACTTTTTCTTTTTTGGTAGCAACAAACCCCAAAACTAGAATTGTTAAGATGAATCTAAGAATGCCTCTGATACCAAATGATGTATTTCTCAAAAGGAATCACAACTAAAATGTTGAAATTGAAAGGCAAGAAGTAAAGATAAATACATAGACACACAAAGAGGAAACAAAAAGCAACCAAATGGTATATTAAACACTAAGACCTCCAATCGTTAATCCTACCATAGAACCTAACTCTTACGAAGACCTCAAGGGAATCGATTTCACCTTGCAATCCTCGTTTCGAAGCAACAATCAACAACACGAATTACCAAGCTCTCAACACTCAAACATGAGTTTTCAATGTTAAATATTCAAAATAGTCTACCCCTAAAATGAACCCAAACTACCTATTTATAGGTTTAGGCACTTCTTACCAAAAAGGGCAAAAAAGTGAGAGGAATGACAAAAGGGCTAGCATAGTCGGGCTTGCCTAAAGCACTTGGCGATCCGCCCATTGTTCAGGAATGCATTCTGCTCCTAGCCAGCATTTGGAACTTTGGGCGAGCTGGGTTCATCACCCAAGCACTTGGGCGATCCGCCGACTCGTCCTGGCACCCCAAAAGGGACAATGTTGTCCACATTCTTCCGTTCATTTCCCAAAACAATCTTCCATGCATGTGAACCTCACATTTCCATCAATACAAGCTCAAGAGCCTCTATCCTTGTAAGAAATTCTTCAATACATTGGACTTCCCAAGCTTGGTTATGAGTGAAAAGTCTTGAGACAATTTGAATTGCGTCATACATGATGGCTCACCGGCCTGAGCGGAAATGGGTAGCATCTGCCTCCAAAGTATCCACATCTAAAGCTTGAGATGTATCCACCGGTGTTGTCCTCTTCTACTAAGATTCGTCTCTAGTGTACTCATCCGTAATATTCTAGATTTCAATAGAGGAAGTAGGGTTAACTTCCACATCCGACTTTGCCACAAAGGGCACTCTAGCTCGCCGGTAAAACTACGTGATAGGCACCAAGAATGGTAATGACATTTGCCTCTACTATTCCCTCATTGCCATTTCCTGCTCAATAATCATCCCTACATTCAGTCTATAACACTAAATAATAGATCCAAACAGGGGGACATTCAGGTGCCAGAGAATGGACTCATTTTGTGATGGTATGAGTGTGCTGCTAATAAAGTGGAAATAGCATCTAGGAGCGACGTTCATGTCCTTTTTCTCAATCTAGACTCCTGGCTCAATCCACGGAGTAGTTATATAAGAGATCAAGGATGCAATCCACCCCTTAAGATCATCAAGAGTTTTCTTCGAAATCCTCTCCGCCAAGAAATGTATTACTGGGACTGTGCACCCCAACACCTAATTAATCTTCGTGCTCCTGCACTTTACCTCTTTACCTCACCCCTCAACATAATCGATTGGTGCAAACGAGTTGGCCTTCTTTTTTTCCTCTCAGGATTAATTTCTCGTACTCATCATATTACTCCTGAAGCCAAAAAGGTACATATAGGCCTCGGGGTTGTGTAAACCTCTCAAATTTGTGGAAACGAATCATGTCCCTCACTGCTCAATACCGGTCAACTACCCATTAATGGAGAACCTCTTCTATTGCATAATAGTTCTCAAGCCGACTGCCTTTAACTGGTTCATCGAGCGCGGAGTTGGTGCCTGGCTTGGAGGCACTTAATGTGCCTACTCAGTAGCTTACTCTGGAGGTGGCGTACATGTCGGAAGAACCGAAAGTCTAGAAGGATCATGTAGCGCTTTGGAGTGTAATTCACCCTGTCCCCTCTTAACGAGTTGATCATCCACAGTCTCGTACTCATAAACAGAGATCTAGACCCATAGTCTTTCTCGCGATTAGACTCTGATGTGCTGAGGTGGGTAGAGCTGACACCTATGATATTGAAGCTGGAACTCGGGTCCGTAGGTCGTTTCCCTTTGTTTGTGATCTTCCGCCTATCGGAGGGAACTTTGGTTGTGATGCTCTTAGAGGTGCAAACTCCATAGCAATAACCACCTCTTTAGCTTTCTTTCGAGGTGATTGATTCTTCCCTAGGAACAAGGGTCTTTCCATATATGCAAGACAACACAAATTGAACAAATGCGGTTGCATTGGGTTAATGAAGTGTCCAGATTAAAAATTTGCTTGAAAATCACCAATCAGCACAAGGCAGCGACATTCAGAGTAATTAGGCGAATCTCCAAACTTGATCGGTGTGCCAAAGGTAGCTAGTCGAATATCACAGAAAGATTTTCAACAAACAAGACTACAAAAAGGTGATAACAAAGGAATTCGAAGAGCCACCAAGTAAACTCGGAGAGCACTTGCATATCACCGAACATTACAGAATTCAACATCTATAAAGCAAGGAAAAAGGTGATGCAAGGAGTCAGTTGGCGCACATTCATTGTTTTTCGATTAAGAGCACTATTTAAGCAATTTTTATTGATCATAACATATACTCAAATTTACACACGAACAACAACATTCAAACACAACAAGAGCTGCCAATTTTTTTCAAAATTGGTCAAACATATTTTCCATTCAAAACATGGAGCCACAAACATCCACAAGATAGAATCAACACGCAATTTAAAACACAAAAACCCACTATATATACAAACTATAGTCACAACAGGTAGGTATTGAAATACCTCACCCCACCACAAATAAAAAGTAGTTGTCCTCAAATGAAACAAAAGTAATCAAAAGTCAATAAAAACAACAGAGAGGGAGGTAAAGAAGAATAATGTCTACACATTTGCTCAATCTGTCGGGCCATCAATGCCTGAGGCCACACTCTGATCTTGGGCATCATAGCCCGGGGTAACAGCAACACTGGCTCCACTAGAGCCTTCCATGGACATCTCAGTCAGTGATTTCTGAATGACTGATTGTACAATCGTGTCCTCCAAATCAGGAAGGTCTCCATAGATGTTCGCCTCCTAAGCATTAAGCTACTTCTCATTCGTCTCCGCCTCTTACTCATCAGCCGCCACATCATCCATAGGCACATCTCCAGCGGTAGCCGAGGAATCTCATAACTAGTCGGGACATCCTGAGCCTCAGCTGACTCAAACAATGAGTTGAAGTCTATGGACTTCAGATAGTCCACATCCTTCCTCAAATCAGACACCTCAACTTTCAAAGCCACCACCTCAGATATAACCCATGTCGACTCTCACAAGTCTCTACTCTCGCTGTGAGAGCATCAATAGGTGTGCAGAGGGATGTCAACATAGATAAGATAGCTCACTCAATCATCCAAGGCATCTCAACCTCGAGTCGGGAAGCCCACACATCTGTAGAATCGGCTAGGTGCCCCATCTTGAGGAGCATGGCATGAGTGATCCTAGTAAGATGTGAAGCAAAAGAACATGAGGCCTCAGAAAGAGTGGTAGTGGGTGTACCTGAAGCCCCGGAGGCCGGAGTAGGCAAAGATGCCTCTACAAGTATGGACTCAATATCAACCTCCTGGGATACAGCTACTAGAGTTGCTCTCCTCCAATTCGCCTCATCCCATGTGTACTCGGCCTCGATGTACCATATATTGGTGGAGGATGTGGGTGTGACCTCGATGTCCCTCTTCAAATCATGAGGAACTCCAGCCCGCCGACATAGCTCTGTATTAAGCACTAGGAATCGCATGGATGCCTGGCACTGTTTGGCCCTCATAGCCATCTCCTGCTCAATAGTTAGTCCCAAGTTCAGCCGCTTCTTGGTGATGATGGATCCGAGAAAGGTCCAACTTTGGGTGGCAGAGGATAGACTCATTCTGTGAAGGCATGATGGACTTACTATTGAACCCGAACCAAAATCGGGTTTCTATATTGAAGTTCTTCTTCTCAATTAGGGATCCAGCCTCCATCCACCTCGGGGTGGTGTCAGAAATTAGGGGAGCAAGCCAGCCCTTTAGGTCATCTAGGGTATGTGTTGTAGCTAAGCCTCTGTACTCATTCTCAAATCATGTGGCTCTTTTAAGTGAAACATTGATATCATCGTTGTTGCATCCCACTATCTTCCCCGGAACTACCATAGATTCTACCGGTCTAAAGGCCCTGGCCTTCTTCTTCCCCTGGGGTACTAGGTCACCGTATGCAGTGTAGATATCACGGACCCAGGTGGGGATATATGGGCCACATGGCCTGGAGAAGAAGTCGAACCTTTGATACTGGAGTGTGTCCCACACAAGAGGGTACCTGTCCACCACGCCATCCGTGGACAACCTCTTCTCTACAAGAATAGTTCTCAAACCCTCGGCCTTTAGCGTATTGAGTAGCCGGGGTGGAGGACCCTGAACTGGTGGTGTTGGAACCACCATTTGTGCCATAGTTAACACTGTGTCATCAGCCGATTGGGTAACCTCTGGGTTACTACACGGACCTTGACGACCTCTGGCACGAATCTCAGCTCGCTGGGATTAAAGTGGTTAGTCATCCTCCGGCTCAAACAATGCAGCTTGAGAATCAAAAGACTCCTCATCACTGCCAGAGTTGTGCTCCGGTATCTCAGCTACGGGTGCTTTTCCCATACCCTTTCCTCCCTTAGGAGGTGCTTTCTATCCTTTTTTAGAAGGAGCGACTACTCCCTCATTAATAAGGATTCCCCAAACTCTTTTGTGGGGAGTCATACCACTCTCATCCCAGTTGGTCCTAGCCATACCTACAAAACACATCACTAATAGTTAGAAACAATTCAAGAAAAATGCAGAATATAGATTGTAGAAAAACTCGCTGAACCGATTGGCGAATCGCCGAGTCACTTTAGCGAGCTAGATCGGCCTCACCGAAAGGACTAGTTTCAAAATTTCCCAGAAAAGTTGCAGGTCAGCGATATGCAAGGCCTTTTGGCGAGTTGTCGGCATCACTCAGCGAGCTCAGACTAGCCCGCCGAAAGTCACAATGTGTTTTAGGGGTTAGTGGCGCAGAAAAGGCGATTAAGGGAGAATTTCGGCGGGCTCAGGCTTCCCGCCAAGAGTTACAGACTCTATTATAGCCAAAACCCAAAATTAAAGGCGATCAAGGAGGATGTTGATGAACAAGCGGTTCGACGAGCTCGAACGAGCTCGCCAAACTACCCAATTTCCCAAATTTCAGTCGCGTCCCCCGATAACAAAATCAAATAACACACCTATGCAACTAAGCTTAAACCCACTAGACTCATGCCACCGGGATACTCAGACATCCCCCGGTTTGGAATAATTGGTCATTTGACGACTTTTGCCCTTAAGAATGACGTTAAACGCTTTATCATTGGGCAAAGTATGTCATTTAGCACATTTCGGGCTACTCAGACTTCACCTGACTAGAGCCAACAAAAATTTAACGCACCCAACAATTTATGATCAATTTTAAAGTACGAAACTCGAGAAATCAACAATTTAGGCAATTAAGCTCAATTACGAAACTACGATAGGCAAACTAGCACAACACTACGATTTCAAAACAGACCCAGCACACATTAATAAGATTTAAAATAATGCATTCGAGTTCAACCGCTATGCAAGAGTTCGGGGTTTGGAAAACCAACCTTTCAATTTAGTGAAGAATTTGTAAAGCTAGGCGCCAATGTATTGCAACTCCGAGCACGAGATCAAGAGCTAAAGGCGATAAAACTAGGAAAATATGGAAAACCCAGAGTGCGGGTGTGATTGTACTTGGCCAAAACGAGTGAATATGAAAGAGTTTGAAATTTTGATCCTTTGGCCTTTTAAAACTTTTCAGTTCCCGGCCCTTTCGGCGAAATTAGTCATCCTCGCTGAACCACTCGGCGATACGCCGAGTGGTTACTTACCTTACTGAGTATTAAAGGACCTCCACTTAATTTGGCTGTCCAAACAGCGGACAAAGTCAGGTCTGCCAACCAGTTCGGTGAGTCACCGATTTTTCCATGACCTCTTCGGAGAGTCACTGAATGGACTCTTGGCTCGCCCGCCTGCATTTTTCAAACAATTCCACACTTCAACCAACACAATCATTACCCGTTATTCCAAAAACAAACATAAAGCAATAAAAAATTGGGTTGCCTCCCATGAAGCGCCTTAGTTAACGTTGTGGCATGACGCAAGTACCTATTAACTTTATTATTTGGGTTTGCCATAGTGGCAATAGGAAACCCCCCTTGTTTGTCTTTGGTTAAGATGTGAAGAAATTTGACCCATTTGGGTCTCCAATTGCTTGATAGAAATGGAGTGAGAGGTCACCGTCTGGTTGAGAGTCGATACATCTTCCTTCATTTCCTTCAAAACTTTATCAGACACTTCAACCTTGTTGAGAATACGCGAGAGCATATCCTCAGTACGGCCACCCTCAGAATCTTTGGGCTTTTGACGCTCGGGGGGAAGAACATACCTATCCTTCTCTCGTTTTCTTTCCTTCCAAGTGGTGTTACGATTACGCCACTCTCTATCACAGTCTCTTCAGCCCTCATCTCTATTCCAACCTTGATTACCACTCGTCCTTGGGTAGTTTGCATGATAACCTCCTCCTTTGTTGGATAGGAAGTTCACTTTCTCATTGTACAATGCTTTAAATTTTCCCTCTTCGGGGTTTACACCACTAACACCGATAGTCTTAACACTCCTAGTACCAGCACCCATGACGTTCTTGGCCAAGATGTCCTGCTGGGTCATTATCTTTGCCATGTTTTGGTCCCTCTCTTGATCTTTTTCAATCTACACCTTTGTCAATTTTTAAGTAAGAGGAAAGATTTGATCTTAACGGGCTTACCATGCCCGGTTAATCTTGGTCATGCCATCAAGAAGTTGGGCTGCAATTATATAATGTTGTTGCATTAAACCCCCGGGAGAAAGTTGATCAGTCACTCCCTTGTTCACCACATTAAGGCTTCTATAGAAGTATTTCAGAAGTACATTATCAGGCAGTCCATGAGTTTGGCGTTGCAGCACCATCTTCTTAAACCTTAGCCAAGTCTAATGGATAGGCTCACCCTCTAAATGTTTTTAGCTTTGAATACTATCCCTAAGTGTCATTATCTTCGAAGGAGGGAAAATTCACACTTGGAATACGTTAGTAAGCTCGTCCTATGAAGTAATAGAATCTCTTGGCGACTCAGCCAGCCACTTACATGCTTCTCCCATTAGAGGAAATGGGAACAACCTCAGTCGGACCAATTTGTGAGATGTGTTCTTAAAGGAGAACCGTCCACAAAGATCAACAAAATTCTTAATATGCTCATAGGGATCCACATGAGCCAGCCCACCAAACAAACAATTTCAATTGTAAGAGCTGCAACATGGTGCTTGTAATGTGAAACACTTATTTCCCTCAGCCGAAGCTAAACGAATGGCACCAACTACACCCACTAGATTTGGGTCATTGACATTCGGGTCATTGACATCATTGAGATTCCCGAGGTCATCTTGGTTGCCCAGTTGCCTACCATTACTTCCGTTTACACTCAATTCCTCTTTTGTTTTAACAAGAAAAACAAAAACCAAAACTAAAAATAAGTAGATTCAAATATGACTAACAAGAATACAATTCAACTTCACCAAATGAATTTCAAACAACACCACTCCCCGGCAGTGGTGCCATTTTGAATTAATGTTTCAAGCACACCTCATCCAATTCTAGGCGTTCAACAATCGTAAACGAGTATAAAACCCAACTAAATGAGTTGGGTTCGAATCCCACATGGAGCGGTACGTCTTTTAAAATTCAGTCAAGAAGTATGAATGTGGTCTAATCAACCATAGGAATATAAATTATCTATTAAAAACATAATCAAGTAAGGGGGTGACACGAATGTTAACTTGGGGTTTTGGTTTTAGGTATCTATTACAAACCATCACAACCAATAAGAATTAACAATAATGAGACAGATTCTTGGGATGTGATCTATTATAGGCAAATATAGACATATTGGTAATTGCAACTATTAGTAAATAACTAGATATTAGTAAGTAGGCTAGGCTATAAGGGAGGTAATTTTTTCTCAAACAATTACCCCGAAACAAGTGGTTTCTCTCGAACATCAACAAGCATGCAAATTAAGAGCAGCGCACACCTTAATCCATTCACTCTTTCGAGCTAAATGTGTAAGATTGGGTTTAGGACTTACTCGCTAAACCAAGATCAACCCAATTACCACAAACCATCAATCAAAAACCTTAGTTCTAAAACCTTTCTCTCCAGCATGCCAAGAACACAAACATAGAACTGCATTTGCAACTACAATTCTTAAATTAAACCACAATTAATGATTAAAATCACTTTTAAATATCATTTAATCTAACAATTAGCAATACCCATAAGCTAAATCAGCCCATAATCACATGATCACACCCCAAGAATTGGGGTTTTAGCTAGACATTATAAAAAGGTAAAAACAGTTACCAAATTGATAATCCATCAACTGGGTTAGAGTGATTTCGTCTTTACAATGCTCCAATTTGATGAATCTGAAAGACCCACTTCCAATTTCTCAAAAGTGAGTTTTCTTCAATCCTTCAAAGCTAAAGAAAACTCAAGAGAAAACTATCTCCAAGATTCTTTCTCAAAAGGTTACTTGATAAAAGATAAAAAGATGCTAAACTAAAATGTTCAATAACGTATTTATAGTCACCAAAAATAATCTACGAAAACCCCTCAGGCTCATCGATCCACTCGGCGAGCCTACCTTTGGTCTCTTCCATCGCCTTTTCGCCTTGGCATTAAGCATCCTCAGGGTCTATAAGTTTGGGCGATCTACCTTGGCTTCACGAAATCACTCGGCGATCCGCCGACTGCTACTTTTTGTTGCTGACTTGGTTCTTTCCATCAGATCTTGGTACACTGGAACTTTAGGTGGTGTTATGAGCTACTCGGCGACATGTTGAGGTCTCTTTGGCGATCCTTGATTTAACGTTTCAAAGACAATTCATCCAATTCTAATCGTCAACAATCGCTAGTCAGTATATAACCCAACTAAATGAGCTGGGGTCGAATCCCACGGGGAGTGGTACATGTTTAAGATTCAATGGGAAAGTACAAATATGCTCAAGTCAATCATAGGAATAGAAATTATGGAATAAAAACATAATTCATATCAGGGGGTGGCACAAATTTCAAATAACAAGGGGGTTTTGATTGTAATTATCAACAACAACAACAAATAACAAGGAATAACAATAAGGAGGCGGGTTCTTGGGATGTGATTCGATTATAGGCAAATGTACACAAATGAGTAATTGCAACTGCTAGTAAATAGTTGTAAATTAGTGAATAGGCTAGACTATAGAGGAGGTAAACTTTCTCTCGAACAATTTAACCCGGATCAAATTGGTTTCTCTCGAACACCAACAAGAAAGCAATTAAGAACAGCTTACGTCTTAGTTCATTCACTCTCTCGAGCTGAATGTGTGTAAAACGGTTTAGATTCACTCTCTTGAGCTGAACCCATGACAACCCAATACCCACAGACCATCAATGAATAATCTTGGTTTTCAAACCTCCCTCTCGAGCAAACCAAAAACACGAAGGTACGACTGTACTTGCAACTACAATCCTTTAATTTTAACCACAATTAATGATTGAAATCACTTCTAAACAACATTTAAACTAAGAATTAGCAATACCCATCAGCCAAATAAACCCATATTAAGATAATCACACCCCAGAATTGGGGTTTTAGCTAGAAATCATAAAAACATAAAAATCGTTACCAAATTGTGTTTCCATAAACTAGGTAAGATTAATTTCTTCTTTACAAAGGTCCAAATTGAAGAATCTCAAAGACCACTTCCAATTTCTCAATAATGGAAAACATCAATTTTTCAAAGCTAAGGAAAACTTGTCTCATAACTCTGAGTTCAAAACTAATACAAAAAATATGATAAAACTTATTATAAAAGCTCCCTAGGATTAATGTTTGAAAATGTATTCATAGTCGCCAAAAATATGTTGCCAAGGACGATTCGGCGCAGTAAGTCTGGATCGCCGATCAACTCTGCGATCCGCCATTTGGTTAGTTCCATCACCTTTTTGTTTTGGCCTTTAGCATCATCAAGTTCTGTAACCTTGGGCGATCCAACACTGCATCACATAACTACTCGGCAACACGCCGACTGCTCTGTTCTTTCACCAAATCAATTTTCTCATTCAAAGCTTGGCACACTGGAACTTTAGGCGGTCAAGAGGACATTAGGCGGTCAAGGGACTTGGCGATCACCAGACCTTCATTTCTTCCTTCAATCAGCTCGCTTCATTCCTTTTTGCAAATTACTGTCCATGCTTTTTCCTCAATCTAAATACCTGGAAATCAAGTATTTTACATCAGTTATTGGTACAAAATAATCATTTGAGGACACTAAATCTATCAAAATAAAGCCCTAAATGATTCCAAATCGTGGACTCATCAACACCCCCAACTTAACTTTACCTTGTCCTAAAGTAAACCTCAAGTTCATCAATTCAAAAAGGATGTCTCAAACAGTACTACACAAGAATTAATCATGAATGCACACAAAAAGACTCAACTTACTCATACAAGGATAAATTGTGCACTCAAAGATTCAAGTTGTGACTAACCATTATCAAAGATTCTCTTCACACACAATAGTTCAACCATATATCGCTATGGAATCACATACAACTCCCACATTCACAAAGATGAATACAATGCATGATTTCACCCTATAGGTTTGCCCTTATATTTCAAATCAACACTACCTTCAGCTCGCTCAAGATCAAAAAGGTCTTTTCAAGGCATGTAACGGGGCTGAGTGTAAAGGTATGGTCATTTAGGATCGTGGTTGTTATCCTCGTGAAATATTGTTGGACAGCATTTTTTTTCCTTTTCTTCAACAATTTCATTCATGTTCAAAATTCACCGCATCATTCATTTCCACAAAACTTTGGACACCTAATTCTTTTTGCAACTTTATTCACTTTTTCTTTCTTTTTCTTTTTCTTTCTTCTTCTCTTTTTTTTTTGTATGGAGGGGTTTCATCTTTTTCAAAACCATGGGTAGAGGGGAATTTCTTCACATCTCTTGATTTACCTTCTCTTTTCACGACACCTCCAACTTAGGCTTTTGGCCTAAGTTGGCTATTCAAACAAACCACAAATCATCAGGATTATAGGTAATGGATAAAGAAAGGTCACAATTTGTATTAAGTTTCTTCTAAGAAAAAGGGTAAGGCTCAAAAGGTGCTCAAGTGTAGTTCACACACTCACAAGGTAGGCCACAAAAGAGGTATAATGTCAAATTGTTTCACTCTTTAAAATTGTTGCCTAAGATCATTTCAAGAGCTTGCATCACTTGGTTAACCAGACCAATGGGGCATATTCTAGGTGTCATCACACATGGTTCATGGTAAGCTCATCACACATGGCATTGACACCAATGTCAAACAAGACTCCACACTTTCGCTAGTGTGCAATGTTCATCACAAGAGACTCAATTTAATAATTGGCTAGTCATAACGAGATACAAAAAGTTCACATATTGCCTATGCAACTTTCTTTGGCCTCATCGTAGCCGCACATTCATTTTTGTTTGATTATGAGCACTATTCAACTCATCGTTATTGATCAAGACCGATACTCAAATTTGCAAGAAAATAGCCACATTCAAACACAATCAAGAGGTGGCACAAATTTTTCTAAAAAGGTCAAAATATTTTACAGTTAGAACAAGGAGCCACAAGCTCAAATATCAATAATATACAGTGCCAAAAAACAATTTATAGCACAAAACTCAATATATGAACAAAACAATAATCACATAAGGTGGGTCTCACCCCACTACAAAACAGAAGCAATTTGTCTTCAAATGTAAGAAAGTATCAAAAAGTCAATAATAAGGGGACAGAGAGGGAGTAAAAAGAAATCATGTCTAAATAATCGCTCCATCTATCGGGGCATCAATGCCGGTGCATCACTCTGATCTTGGGCATCAATGCCCGCAGTCACCTCAACAGTAGTAGATCCACTAGGGGCTGTCGAAGGTGTGTATGCCTAAGATGTCTGCACAACTGCATCTACCATGGCCTTCTCAGTCTCCGTAAGGCCCTCATAAGAAGCCTCTTCAGCAACCTCCAGCATTTCCTCATCCATCTCAGCATCAGACTCAGGATAAGCTACTTCGTTGGCTCGAACATCATCTCTGATGGTAGCCGGAGGCATATCTGGTTCAACTGGTACATCTCGGATCTCGACTGTCCCAAAAGTCATAGACATGTCGATGGAATTCAGTTGGTCCACATCACTCCTCAGCGCAACAATATCGGCCTTAACAGCCATCACTTTCTCGGTGGCCCCTTGGCCATGCTCGCACCCTGCTATCCTAGCCACAAGGTCATCAATGGTAGCAGTAAAGGGTGTCACAGCATCAGTGAGGGCTATCTGAATCATGCTCAGAATGGAGGCCTCAAGTATAGCGGCATGGAGATCAGCAGAATGGGCTAGCTGCCCCATCCGTAGTAATGCAGCCTGAGTGAGCAGCGGCCGAAAGGCGGCAGCAGCAGCAGTACCAGATCTGGGAGGCAACAGAGCAGCAAAATAAATGGGAGTATCAGAAAGGGAAACACTAGAAGTACCTGAAGGCTCAGGGGCCGGAGTAGGCAAAAGTGCTTCTGCAGGTAATGCATATGTATCCACAACCTGGGAAGAGTCCACTGGGGCTGCCTTCTTCTTCTCTGGTTTATCCTTCAAGTACTCCACCTTGATTCTCCGGATATCAGTGGAACATGTGGGAATTACCTCCACATCCTTTTTCTCATTCCTAGGAACCTGAGCTTTTCTGCACAACTCGGTGATCAATATCGGAAAAGGGAGTGAAGTCTTGCACTGTTTGGCCCGCATGACTATCTTCTGTGCCATAATCATCCCAGATTGATCCTCGTCTAATCAATGATGCAACCCAGACAGGCTGATTTGGCATGGCTGAAAATCGACTCATTCTAGGATGGCATAAAGGTACTTTTGATGAAGCCAAACCTGAACCTTGCAGCTATGTTTAGATCCTTCTTCTCAATAGGTGCTCCTATCTCAACCCATTCGGGAGTATTGTCAGATATTAGCGGACCCAACCACTTCTTTATGTTTTCTAGTGTCTTTGTCCTGATTAGATGTTGGTAGTCATCATTAATCCGCGTTTAAACACCAAAGATGGCATTGATAACATCACTATCTCATTTCACCTTTCTTCCTCTGACAACCACATAGTCAACTGACTTGAATCTGGCTGCTAGCTTCTTCCCTTGTAGTATCAAAGAACTATAGAGCTCTCCAACCCAACTCTGAATGTATGGGCGACGAAGATTGGAGAAGAGCTCGAAATTGTGAAATCTCAGGCTGCTCATGATCTCCAGGTACCTGTCTATCACCCCATCAGTAGAGAGCCACTTCTCCTCTATGATGGTCCTCAGCCCCTCAGTCTTTAGTTTGTTTGTAGACCGTGGGGGCAAACCATGTACCGGTGGTGCAAGGACCACAGCCTCTGCTGAAGTTGGAGTAGGAGAATTAGTCTGAGGGGTCCTGATCCTGGATGGATCATTCAGCCTCTTTGAATACAGCTATGCTCTATAGGCTGCTAGTAGCGCATCTTCAGGCTCAAAGGTTGCAGCCTACTTCTCCTGATGTTCACCCTCACTCTCAGAAGTTGAGAGGTGAGTGGCGTAGATACCGTCACTGTCGGAGCTGACTTTCGGTGACGCATGTGCCTTACCTTTTCCTTTTCCCTTCCCACCTGTTGTGGGAAGTTTTGTAGCCTTAGCCTTGAATGCAGCTGCATCCTTATTGATTTCTATTCCCTTGGACCTCTTGCGGGGCTTCATGACTCTACCAGCTACTTTTGGTCTAGCCATATCTGCAAAACATCAAAAAAAGTGAGAAATAATTCATGCTAAGTTGCAGAAAAATAGTTGTAGGCAGACTAGCCGATCCGGTCGGCGAGTTGCCAAATATCTTTGGTGAGCTAGATTGGGCTCGCCGAAGGATTGGCTCAAAATTTTACAAAAACTTAAGCATATCGACAATGGGAAGGGCCTTTCGGTGATCGCTGACATCATTCGGCGAGAAAGAACTAGTCCGCCAAAAGTTACAGTGCCTTTAGGGATTAGGGGAGCAGAAAAGGCGATCAAGAAGGACTTTTGATTATCAAGAGTGCACTCGGCAAACCAGGATTCTCGCTGAAAGTTACAGGACCTAACTCAAGATTAAGCATGAAATTGAAAGCGATAAGTGGAATTCGGTGAACAGCCGAGTGGTTTGGTGAGCTCGACTTAGCTCGCCAAATGACCAAACGTGCCTACTTTCAACCCCAACTTCCAAATTCAACCCCGAAGCCCCTAAAAACCAAATCAAAATATGCACCCATACAATTAAAATAAGACCCATACTACCCATGCCCCCGAGATACTCAGACATCTCCCAGTTTGGCCAAATTTGGCCATTTGATGAGTTTTTCCCTTAAGAATGACGTCAACCACTCTATCATTGTGCAAATTACTTCATTTGGCACAAATATGGGTTACTCGAACTTCACCTAACTAGACCCAACAACATTTAGACAATACCCAACAATTTTAATCACTTTTAAGAAGAAAATATTTCGAAAAATCAACAATATAGCATTACAAACATGATATTCGAATTAAAACAGGCACACACATACACAATTACGAATTAGAGATGCCCAACACATATCATTAAGATAGAAATCATTACATAAAAGTAAAAATCACTAAATATAAATTTGGGTTTTGGAAAACCATCTTTTGTTTCCGAATAAAGAAGTTGTAAACCTATGCGGCAAGAATATCCAACTCCAAACACAAATTTGATGACTAAAATGTGATAAAAAATCAAAAATATGGAAAATATTGTGCGGGTGTGAGTTTGGGAAGTTCAAAAGTGACGGAAAATGAAAGAGTTTGAAAGTTTAAACCTTTGGCCACTAAAAATCGTCCAGTTCTCGCCCATTCGGTGACATTATATTGCTCACCGACACACTCGGTGACACACCGAGTGGGCACTTACCTCGCCGAGTTTTACAGGACCTCTAGTTAATGTGGGGGTCCAAATGGCAGACTAAATCATGATCACTGACCTGGTCGGCGATTTGCCAATTTGCTCCTGGGCTCGCGGTGTTTTAGATACTCAAGTTTCAAAATGTCTTGAGTCCAATGGTGGTAAAAGTCGAGCTCGCTGACCTCTTCTGTGAGTTGTTGACTGGATTTTTTAGATCTTCAACCTGCACTTTTAAAACATATTCCACACTTTAACCTGCACAATAACCACATCATTATTTCTAAAACAAAAATAAAGCGATAAAACATTGGGTTGCCACCCAAGAAGCGCCTTAGTTAATGTTGTGGCACGACATAAGTCTCTACTTAGGTTTCAGTCCTGGGGCTTACATAGTGTCACAAGGCAACCCGTTTTTTTTGCTTTAGGTAGCGACAAGACAGCACTTGGTCTATTTGGGACTACAGTAGCTGAATGAAAATTGAATGAGAGGCTGTCATCTGATTTAGCATCAACATATTCTCTCTTATCTCCTTCAACACTCTATCGTGCTCTTCGACTTTATGTAGAATGAGTGAGAGGACCTCTTCAATCAGCCCACCCTCTTGCTTTTTCGTCCTTAGACACTCATGAGGGGCGATGTAGATGTCCTTCTTTTTGGACACTACCTCCAATTCAATAACTTTATTGGCCATAAGGTAGTCATATGAGACCACTTGAAGAAATTTGGCCAGCCACTATTTTATTTTTGGGGCCAAGACCCTTGTAGAAGCATTCCAGAAACATTTTATATAGAATTCCATGAGTTGGGCACTGCTGCAACAGGGCCTTTAATCTTAGCCACAACTCATAGATTTACTCACCCTCCAATTGTCTGAAACTTGGGATGTTATCCATAAAAATCATCATCCACAAAAGGAAAGAGGTCCATTTGGTCACCGCTACTACAAGACATGCTCATTTTTCTGTTCTAAACAAGCGACATGAAAACCACAATTAAAAGTGAGTAGATTCAACTATAGCTAACAAGAACAAAATTTAACTTAACTAAAGAATCTTAACCAACACCACTCCCTAGTAGCGTCGCCATTTTTATTTAACGTTTCAAAGACACTTCATTCAATTCTAAGTGTCAACGATTGCTAGTCAATATATAACCCAATTAAATGAGTTGGGGTCGAACCCATAGGGAGTGGTTCGTGTTTAAGATTCATTGGGTAAGTACGAATATGCTAAAGTCAATCATAGTAATAGAAGTTATCGAATAAAAACATAATTCAAATCAGGGAGTGACACGAATGTCAAATAACAAGGGGGTTTTGATTGTTATTATCATTTACAACAGCAGCAAGTAACAAGGAATATCAATAATGAGAGGGGTTCTTGGGATGTGATTCGATTATAGGCTAATGTAGACAAATGGGTAACTGCAACTATTAGTAAATAGATGTAAATTAGTGAATAGGCTAGACTATAAATTAGGTAAACTTTCTCTCATACAATTTACACCAAATCAAGTCGGTTTCTCTCGGACAACGACAAGGAAGCAATTAAGAACAGCCTACACCTTAGTCCATTCACTCTCTCGAGCTGAATGTGTGGAAAAGGGTTTAAGATTCACTCTCTCGAGCAGAACCCATTACAACCCAGTACCCACATACCATCAATCAATAATCTTGGTTTTAAAACCTCTCTCTCGAGCAAGCCAAAAATATGAAGATAGGACTGAATTTGCAACTATAATCCTTTAATTTTAACGACAATTTATTATTGAAATCACTTCTAAACAGCATTTAAACTAACAATTAGCAATACCCATCAACTAAATCAATCCATAATCACACCCCAAGAATTGGGGTTTTAGCTAGACATCATAAAAAGATAAAAATCGTTACCAAATTGTATTTCCATCAACTGGGTAAGATTAATTTCGTCTTTAGAAAGGTCCAAATTGAGGAATCTCAAATACCCACTCCCAATTTCTCAAAAATGGAAAACTTTAATTCTTCTAAGCTAAGGAAAAATTCTCTCAATACTCTAAGTACAAAACTAATTCCAAAAATATGATAAAACTTATGATAAAAGCTCCATAAGATTAATGTTTGAAAATATATTTATTGTTGCCAAAAATATGATGCGAAGGACCATTCGGAGCAGTAAGTCGAGACCGTCGATCAACTTGGCGATCCGCCCTTTGGTCAGTTTCATCGCCTTTTTGCTTTGGCCTTCAGCATACTCAAGTTCTATAACTTTGGGTGAACTAACACTTCATCGAGGAACCACTCGACGACACGCCGACTGCTCATTTCTATCGCCAAAATCAATTTTCTCCTTCATGGCTTGGCACTCTTGAACTTTAGGCAGTCAAGATGCCATTAGAAGACTCGTCAACGGGACTTGGCAATCACCAGGCCTTCATTTATTCCTTCCTTCAGCTCGCTTCATTCCTTTTTGCGAATTAGTGTCCATGACTTGTTCCTTAATCTAAATACCTAGAAATCAATGATTTTACATTAGTTATTGGCACAAAATAAGCATTTGAGGACACTAAATCTATCCAAATAAAGCCCTAAATGAGTCCAAATCATGGACTCATCAATCCTCAAGCACGCTTATCTTCATTTCTTCAGCCTATTTTGTTCGTTTTTGCCTGTTAGTGTCCTTGCTTTGTTCCTCAATCCATATACTTGAAAATCAAGGATTTTACATTAGTTATTGGCACAAATTTAGCAGTTTAGGACACTAAATCTATATAAGCAAAGCCCTAAATGAGTCCAAATCCATGAATCATCAATCTCCACAGTCCCAAACATCATAGACATATCGGTGGACTTCAATTGGATCACATCCTTCCCCAACTCAGTAAAATCGGCTTTCAGGGCCTTCACCTTATCTGAAGCACCTCAAGTCTACTCACAGGCTGCGACTCTAACGGTAAGAGCATCTAGTACCAACATGTGATCCCCCATCTCATCCCTAACTGGTTCCAATGTAGCAACTATCACCCTTTTTATCATCCCAGGCATAGCGGTCTCTACTTGGGAGGCACTCACATCAACAGAATGTGCCAAAATAGCCCATCTTGTAAAGCATGACCTAGGAGATAGGGGATCGAGAAACAGAACTAGCAGCAGCAGAAGATCTAGGGGGATGGGGTGCAGCAAATGTTGTCGGAGTGTTAGAAAAAGGCGGTGCAGATGTACCCGAGGGCCTACTGGCCTGAGTGAGCAGGACTGTCTTTGTAGGTAGCACATCAACATCAACCTTCGGGGATGTCTCCACATAGGCTCCCCTCATCCTGTCAACCTCGTAATGCATGTACTCAGCCTCTATACACCAGATGTCTATAGATGCGGTGGGTGTAATCTCGACATCCCTCTGCTCATCTCTTGGAACATGGGACAGTCGGCATAACTTTATGATCAGCACTGGGAACGGGTGTATCGACCTGGAAAATGGTAGGTGGAACTAGAGCCTAAATGAAAGGTTAACGTTAGGGGTTAAGAGCAAGGGCTAAGGGTTTTGGGTGAAGGCCTTTGTTAGGGGACCAATGCGGCCTAAAACTAGGCCTACCCATTGCCTACCATGACCACGAGGGTCTTCACAACCTGTGGTGGCCACCACGAGTCGCGCTGCGACCCGTGGTTAGCATAGAAATGTGCCCTAGAAAGGTTCCAAGCCAAGGCTCCCCTTCAGGAGCCACTTCACGGCTCATGGTTATGACAACGGGCCATGGGAAAGCTCGTGGGGTTGCCTTAGCTTTGTGGGAGTAGTGCAAGATTGAGGAAGCTACTGCCTCAAAGACCACGGACACCACCACAAGTCGTGGTGTCCATGACGGTCGGTATAGGTTGTTGTGAAGACCACTTAGGTGCAATGGGAGGCAAGGCTTCAATGCCTTGACACTGTCTTAAGACCACGACCTCCACCATGACTCGTGGTTTTGACCACAGATCATGGGAGGTCTCGTGGTCATGCCTTGGCCTCATGAAAGGCATGGAAATTAAAGTAGGCTACTGCCTAAGGGACCACGGGTGCCACCACGAGCTGTGGTCCCCTTCACGACCCGTCCAAGTGGGCGTGTTACCGGACGGGGCTGCCTAAGATGAGGAATTTTAAGTAATTTGGTTTTAATTAATTAATATGTGGGGTCGTTTTGAAATTTTTTATATCACTTGTAAATGTAGTTTTAAGTCTAAAAACACTGCATTAACTATTTTATTCTCCAAAACACAAATCAAATCGAAAGAGTTCTTCCCTCTAAAAAATTCTCTCTCTAGAAGATCCCAAAGAAGAAGAAGAAGAACTGGAAGCTAGGGTTGTGGATTCAAGGTGTTCTACCTCAAATTTATTGGGGATTCACAAGTAATGTATGGTGATCCTTCATCTAGGGGTAGTTGATGTTTTCGTAATCAAGAAACAACTTCCGATGCAAGTGTCTACGATCGTACAATAGTTTAGTAACCCAACCAAGGGTTGGGATCATTCCACAGAGAGTGGTTTTCGGAATTAAAAGAAAAATAAAATTTAGTTCTAACTAGTCGTAGCTAAAGATATTAACGATTAAAAACATTGTAAATTAAAGGGGGACACAAGAGTGTCAATGAACAATGGGGTTTTGTCACTAGCAAGTAAAAAAAAAAGCAAAATAAACAAGGATTTCAAAATAATGAGAGGGGATCCTTGGGATGTGACGGGAATATGGATTAAACTAGATTATTGGGTACATGCTTTCGATAGAAGATTGATAGAATAATTGTGACTAGGCTAAACTTTAAGGGGGATAAGCTCTTTCTCGAGCAACTTACCCCGTTTCAAATGCGTTCCTCTCGGACACCCACTTGCCACATGAAGACCTGCCTACGCTTTAACCCACTCACTGTCTCGAGCTGAGTGTGTGGGAATGAGACTAGGATTCACTCTCTCAAGCTGAACCTCATGTCGACCCCTCCCACCGGCCATCAATTTAGTAGTTTTAGTTTTACGACCTCTCTCTCAAGCAAGTTGAAAACACATTAATAAATTTGTATTTGCAACTACAAATTCATTAAATTCATCGACAACTACTAAACGAAATCACAATCAAACTACGATTAAACTATCAGCAAGCAAGACCCAACAATTATCTTAACCCATATTCGCTAAATCACACCCCAAGAATTGGGATTTTTAGCCACACATGTAT
>JAJOOB010002950.1:0-55706 GCA_029582485.1 Solanum tarapatanum
CTCGTCAAATGAGTCATCGATCCTGACTTTGTCCGCCGTCTGGACCCCCCAAATTAACTAGAAGTCCTGTAAAACTTGGCGAGGTAAGTACCTATTCGGTGTATTACCTAGTGGTTTGGCGACGATAACTAATATCGCCGAAGGGCCAAGAACTCAACGGTTTTTAAAAGGCCAAAGGTTTAAAATTTCAATCTCTTTCACATTCCCTCACTTTAACTTCATACAATCACACCTGCACTTTGAGTTTTCAATATTATTACATTTTATAGCTTTTTGGTCTTTGATCTTGTGTTTGGAGTTGGAATTCTTTGCCGCCTAGCATCACAAATTAATATTTCGGCATAAAGGTTAGTTTTCCGAACTCCAAACTCATAAATAGCAGTTAAAATCAAATGCAATTGTTTAAGTGTTGTTGATATGTGTTGGGCCTGCTTTGAACTTGTAAATGTGTGCTACTTTCTTTTCGTATTCTCATAATTGCGCTAAAATTGCCTAAATATTTGATTTCCCAAATTTTGTGCTTTTAAATTGATCATAAACTTTTGGGTTGCATAAAATTGATTTTGGGTCTAGTCGGGTGAAGTATGAGTAACCCAAATTGTGCTAAATGATGTGCTTTGCCCAATGATGGAGCATTTGACGTCATTCTTAAGGGAAAAAGTCATCAAATGGCTAATTCTGGCAAAACCAAGGGAAGTCTGAGTACCCCGGTGGCATGGGTCATATGGGTTTGGGCTTAATTGAGTTTGTATGTTGTTTGATTTTGTTTTCGGGGGCTGCAGGTTTGATTTTAGGAGTCAGGGTTAAAAATGGGCATGTTGGGCAGTTTGGCGAGCTGGGTTGAGCTCGCCGAACCACTCGGTGATTCGCTGAAATCCCCCTAGATAGCCTTTAATTTCATGAATTGGTTGAGTTTGGTTCTATAACTCTCGGCGAGAAGCCTGAGCTTGCCGAGTTCACTCAGCGACTCGCCGAAAGTTTCCCTTGATCGCCTTTTCTGCTCCCCTAACCCCTAAAACATACTGTAACTTTCAGCGGGATAATCTGTGTTCGTCGAAGCGCCCTGAACATCGCCGACCTACCATTTTTCTGGGAAATTTTCAGGCCAATCCTTTTGGTGAACTCGATCTGGCTCGCCAAAGTGATTCAGCGATTCACCGATTGATTCGGCGAGTTTTTCTGCAACCTATTTTCTGCACTCTTCTTTAATTGTTCTAACTTATTTTGGTGTATTTTGCATATATGGCTAGGACCAACCTGGGCAATAGTGGTATGCCTCCTCGCAAAAGAGTACGGGGAATTGTTATCAATGAGTGACAAGCTGCTCTCTCTAAAAAGGGTAAACAAACACCTTCAAAAGGAGGCAAAGGAAATGGCAAAGCGCCTGAGGTAGAAAGACCGGAGCACAACTCCGATAGTGATGAGGAGTTTGCCCATTCTCAGCCCTCATTCTTAGAGCTTCAGGATGATCAGCAACTTCAGACCGGGCGGGCTGAGATACGTGCTCAAGTTCACCAAGATCCACCTAGGATCCTAGAGGCCACCCCTCGTGTTGTTGATATAGTGCCAGCTCTGGCATAGATGGTGGTTCCAGCGCCACCAGTTCAGGGTCCTCCTTCTCGGCTACTCAATAGGCTAAAGGCCGAGGGATTGGGGATGATTCTCGAGGAGAAACTGCTATCCACAGAGGGCCTAGAGGGCAGATATCCTAATGTGTGGGACACTATCCGGTTCCACAGGTTTGAGCAGTTCACCAGTCTCTGAGGCCCCTATATTCCTACATGAGTCCACGAATTTTACACAACATACGGTAACCTGGTACCAAAGGGGAAGAAGAAGGCTAATGCCTTCAGACCAGTGAAATATGTCATGGTCCGGGGAAAAGAAGTGAGATGCAGCAACGATTATATCAATGTTGTACTAGACAGAGGGTCAGGTTTTTCCTACCCAAGCATGGCTACCACTGAGACACCTCTAGATGATATAAAGGGATGGCTTGCTCCCCTCATTTGGGACACCACCCCGAGGTGGATTAAGGCAGATGCTTCAATTGAGAAGAAGGACTTGAACGTAGCTGCGTGGTACTGGTTTGGATTCATAAGCATCTGCATTATGCCCTCACAGAACAAGTTCATCCTCCTCCATCTAAAGGCGACCTATCTTAGATCAATCATAGCCCGGAGGAGAATCGACTTGGGACACATTATTGAGCAGGAGATGGTCATGAGGGCCAAGAAGCCACAGTTATCCCTTCCCTTCCCGGTCATGATTACAGAGCTATGCCAGCGTGCTGGAGTTCCTTGTGACGAGAAGAGGGGCATAGAGGTCACCCCCGCATCTTCCACAGATATCCAGCGCATAAAGGCTGAGTACACTAGGGAAGAGGCTGATAAGAGGGGAGCGGCTCCGGTGGATGCATTCCCAGAGGTTGATGTTGACTCTTTACCTGCAGAGGCATCTTTGTCTACTCCGGTCTCCGGGGCCTTTAGGTACACCTGCTTCCACTTCCTCCCAAGTTCCTGGTTCTTCTACTATTTTCTCGCCCCCCAAGATTACTCAGGCCATGATCCTTAATATGGTGCACTTAGCCCATTTTGCCGATATGTGGGCTACCCGACTAGACGCTGATGTGCCTTGGATGATTAAGCAGGCCATCTTAGATGCATTGACACCCCTCCGAACTTCTATTGATACTCTCAGAGCGAGAGTAGAGACTTGTGAGAGTCGACAGGGGGATACTTCAAAGATGACGCCTTAGAAATCCGAGGTTGCATACTTGAGGAAGGGTGGACTATCTAAAGTCTACAGACTTCACCTCTTTGTTTGAGGCAGCTGTGACTTAGGGTGTTCCGAGCAGTTCTGAAATGCCTTCGGCTACAACTAGAGATGTGCCTATGGAGGATGTGGCAGCTGATGCGTCAGAGGCAGAGATCGATGATGAGCAGCTTGGGGAGCGAGATATCGCCGTATATGATGATCTGGCCAACTTGGAGGATGCGATGTTCGAGACTGCCCGACAGACCTCCTTGAGAGACACCACCATGGCTGGGTCTAGTGGACCTAGTGCTGATGTGACCTCGGACATTGATGCCCCGATAGATGGAGTGACTGTGTAGACATGACCTTTCTTTACCTCCCTCTTTGTCATTTATTGACTTTTTATTATTTTGTTGCATTTAAGAACAACTTCATTTTTGTTTGTGGTGGGGTGAGGTATTTCCATACCTACCTCTTATGTGACTATCTTTTGTATATATATTGGGTTTTTTGTGTTTTGAATTGTGTTGATATTGTTTTGTGGATGTTTGAGCTTATGGCTCCTTATTATGAATGAAAATGGTTTTTGACCCATCTAAATTTTTTTGACACACTTGTTGTATTTGAATGTGGCTGTTCTTGTGCAAATTGGAGTATCAGTTATGATCAATATCGATGACTTGAATTGTGCTCTTAATCGAACAACAATGAATGCGCGGCTACAATGAGGCCAAATGAAGTTGCATAGACAATATGTGGACTTTTTGCATCTCATTGTAACTCGCCGATTATCAAATGAGTCTCTTGTGATGAACATTGCACACTAGCGAAAGTGTGGAGTCTCGTTTGATATTGGTGCCAATGCCTTGTGTGATGAACTTATTGTGAACCTTGTGTGATGACACCTAGAATTTGCCTCGTTGGTCCGATTGACTAAGTGATGCAAGCTCTTGAAATGATCCTAGGCAACAATTTTAAAAAGTGACACAATTTGACAATATACCCCTTTTGTGGCCAACCTTGTGAGATGTGTGAACTTTGTTTGAACCCCCTTTGAGCCTTATCCTTTTCTTGGAATAAACTTGAGCAATCGAGATCCCTCTTTATCCATTCACCTATAATCCTCATGAAGTGTGGCTTGTTTGAATAGCCAACTTAGGCCAAAAGCCTAAGTTGGGGGTGTGGTGAAAATAGGAGGTAGATCAAGAAGTGTGAAGAAGTCCCCCTTGATCCATGGACTTGAAAAATATGAAACCCCTCCATATAAAAAAAAGAGAAAGAAAAGACGAAAGCAAAAGAAAAAGAATGAAAAAGTTGTGAAAGTTGCAAAAGAATTGTGGTGTCCTGTATTCCATTGGAAGTGAATAATGGGGTGAATTTTGAGCATAAGTGAAAATGCTGAATAAAAGGAAGGAAAGTAATGTTCAGACCACATTTCATGAGGATAACAGCCACTGAGCCTAAATGACCATACCTTTACACTCAACCCCGTTACAAGCCTTGAAAAGACCTTTTTGATTTTGAGTGAGCTAAAACGAATGTTGATTGGAAAATAAGGGCAAACCTATGGGTGAAGTCATGCATGTGTTCATCTTTGCGAGTGTGAGAGTTGTATGTGATTTCGAAACTATAAATTTTGAAGAATTGTGTGTGAATATGGAATCATCTTTGTTGTGAGGGGATTTGAGTACCTTTGTTAAGCTTGAACTTGAGTACCTTTAATAATGGTGAGTCATAACTTGAATCATTGAGTGCACAATTGATCCTTGCATGAGTAAGTTGAGTCTTGTTGTGTGTATTCATGATTGAGTCTTTTGTAACACTGTTTGAGACATACTTTTTGAACTGCTGAACCTGAGTTTTACTTGAGGACAAGCAAAAGTTTAAGTTGGGGGTGTTGATGAGTCAGAGATTTGGATTCATTTAGGGCTTTGTTTATATAGATTTAGTGTCCCCAAATGCTTAATTTATGCCAGTAAATTATGAAAACCCTTGGTTTACAGGTATATGGATTGAGGAACATAACAAGGACACTAACGTGCAAAAAGGAACAAAACGAGCTGAAAGAATGAAGAAAGGCAAGCCTGAGGATCACCGAATTCACTTGGCGAATCGCCAAATGACTATCTGACCGCCTAAAGTTCCAGTGTGCCAAGTCCTGAGGGAAGAAACCAAGTCGGCAAGAGAAAGGAGCAGTCGGCGGATCGCTGAGTAGTTCTGCGATGCAGTGACATATCGCCCAAAGTTACAAACCTTGAGGATGCTGAATGCCAATGAAAAAGAGCGATGGAAGAGACCAAAGGGCGGCTCACCGAGTGGTTCAACGAGCCCGACTTACTTCGCCGAATGAGCTTTCGTAGCTTATTTTCGGTGACTATAAATACTTTTTTGAACATTTAGTTAGTATCTAATCTTTGATCTTTTATCTATCTTTAGACATTATTGTGAAGTTTTGAGCACCTGGAGAAAGTTTTCTCTAGTTTTTCCTAAGCTTTGTAAGATTGAAGAAATTCATTTTTGAGAAATTAGAAGTGTGTCTTTGAGAATCTTCAAATTGGAGCATTGTAAGGACAAAATCACTCTTACCCAGTTAATGGATAATCAATTTGGTAACGATTTTTACTTTTTTATGATGTCTAGCTAAAACTCCAATTCTTGGGGTGTGATTATGGGTTGATTTAGTTTATGGGTATTGCTAATTGTTAGTTTAAATGCTATTTAAAAGTGAGTTCAATCATTAATTATGGTTTAATTTAAGAATTTTAGTTGCAAATGCAGTTCTATGTTTGTGTTCTTGGCTTGCTCGAGAGAGAGGTTTTCGAACAAAAATTATTGATTGATGGTTTGTGGATATTGGGTTGACCTAGGTTCAGATCGAGAGAGTGAATCCTAAACCCAATCCTACACATTCAGTTCGAGTGAGCGAATGGATTAATGTGTGGGCTGGTCTTATTTTGCATGCTTGTTGATGTTCAAGAGAAATCACTTGATTCGGGGTAAATTGTTCGAGAGAAAATTTACCTCCACTATAGCCTAGCCTTGCCTACTCATTAATATCTAACTATTTTCTAATAGTTGCAATTACCCATACATTTATATTAGCCTATAATCGATCACATCCCAAGAACTAGTCTCATTATTGTTAATCATGGGTGAAACTTTCAAGTAGACCCAATTATCCACTTCGAACTCTAACTCCCTTCTCCTAACATCGGTGTAGGATTTCTGATGACTCTGCGCTGTTTTCAACCTCTCTTGAATCACTTTCACTTTCTCCATAGCTTGAGGAACCAAGTGTGGTCCTATCAACCCATCTTCACCAACTTCAAACCATCCTATAGGAGATCTACATCTTCTCCCATAAAGAGACTCATAAAGAGCCATCTGGATGCTAGAGTGGTAACTATTGTTGTAAGCAAATTCAATAAGAGGTAGGTGATTATCCCAATTACCTTTGAAATTAATCACACAAGCCCTCAACATATCCTCCAAGGTCTCAATGATGCGCTCTGCTAGACCATCTGTCTGAGGATGAAAAGCAGTACTTAAGTTCACCTTTGAACCCAAGCCTTTCTGAAAAGATTTCCAGAATTGTGCAGTAAATTGTGCACCTCTATCTAAAATAATCAAAACGGGCACCCCATGGAGTCTAGCTACCTCTTGAATATACAACTTAGCATAATCTTCTGCTGAATGGGTAGTCTTTACCGGAAAAAAGTGGGCTGATTTTGTCATTCTATCGACGATCACCCATATAGAATCATGCTGCCTGTGAGACCTTGGTAAACCTGTGTGAAGTCCATATTAATCATATCCCACTTCCATTTCGGAAGTTCTATATTTTGAGCCAAACCACCGAGCCTCTGTGCTCCACTTTAACTTGTAGGCAATTCAGACACTTAACAACAAATTCTGCGATGCCCTTTCTCATGCTACTCCACCAATAGAATTCTCTCAAATCGCGATACATCTTTGTGGAACCCGAATAAATGGAATATATGGAGCTATGAGCTTCCTCCATGATCCTCTCTTGGAGTCCATCCACCATTGGTACACACAATCTACCTTGATATCTCAATAGTCCATCTCCCCCTTGTTCAAAAGCTAGCACTTTTTGCTTATGAACATTTGCCTTCATTTCAAGCAAAATAGGATCTTGGTCTTGCTTTTCTTTCACTTCTGACACTAATGATGATTCATCCCAATTCATCACCATTACTCCTCTTTCTGTGGAACCCATTAGTCGGACTCCCAATGGTGCAAGTCTATGCACTTCTTTCGCTAGCTCTCTTTTTTCTTCCTCAACATAGGCAGTACTACCCATAGACATGTCATAATCCTTGAGTAATTCCAACCACCTCCTTTTTCTGAGACTAAGTTCTTTCTGAGTAAACACATACTAAAGGCTCTTGTGATCGGTGAACACATCCACATGAACACCATAAAGATAATGACACCATATTTTCAAAGCAAATACTACAGCAGCCAACTCTAAGTCATGGGTTGGGTAATTCCTCTCATGAACCTTCAATTGTTCGGAGGCATAAGCTATAACTTTGCCATTTTGCATTAGTACACAACCCAAACCAACTCTATTCGCATCATAATATACAACAAAGCCCTGCGCACCTTCTGGTAAGGTCAACACTGGGGAAGTAGTCAACCTATTTTTCAATTCCTGAAAGCTTTTCTCACAAGCTTCAGACGAGAAAATGATCAAAATGGTCCTTGATGTATGAGGGTTGCTTTATGTTGATCCTTAATATATTTCACATGATTCATATGGTCCTTAATGTATTACAAAAGAGGATCAATTTGATCCTTTGATCTAAAAGTCACAGATACATAAAAAAAATAGGTTAACTTTAACGCCTGGTCCCACTTCAAAAAAATAAAACGCGAAAACTTTTTCATCCCCCTCATAAGCCATAGCATGGAAAGTGCCCTAATTTTCTCCATATTCATATCTTTTAAGTTTCACTGTAGGATTATATATGCAGTAAAATACACTTTTACGTTTTTCTTTATTACCAAGAATGTTCGTCGAAAGAAATGGTGACAAAGAATCACACGATGCTTCTGTCCATTTTCAAATACGTTCAATATACTTTCCGCTTCACTCAATTTCTTTACTAATTTCGAATCAAAACATTGATCGTGAATCAATTTCGTCACCTTCAACTATGGCTTTGATTAGATCTTCTATATGTATCTAAAAAAACAATCAATATTTTTACACAACGACAATAAAAGACTTCAAGAATTGTTTTCTATTAGACATCACTTATCACCTTTGAATTGGAGTAGCAATTAAGGATTCAGAAATGAACTAAGAAGAGAAAAACTTCATTTTTCTTAACATTTTGCAGTAAAAAATAGTAGCTCTGTGTTAAATGAGAAGAGGGAAGTTTCCTTTAATGGTTGCGGAGCAAAAAAAAATTAATACCCACAAGCTCTTCTAAAACAGATTGAAAAAGCATAGAGAATGAAGGGGAAAAGGAAAATTTTGAGTGTTTTAATTTCTCAAGTGAGTTGCATATGGGGTCAGGGTTAAAGTTAACAGATTTTTTTTATGTATCTGTTACTTTTAGGTCAAAGGATCAAATTGATCCTCTTTTATAATACATTAAGGACCGTATGGATCATGTGAAATATATTAAGGATCAACATAAAATAACCCTTATACAGCAAGGACTATTTTGATCATTTTCTCAGCTTCAGACCATTGAAACTTCACTATTTTCTGAGTCAACTTGGTCAAAGGGGAAGAAATAGACGAGAACCCCTTTACGAACCTTCTATAATATCCAGCCAAATCCAAGAAACTCCTAATATCAGTTGGAGATGTGGGTCTAGGCCAATTCTGCATTGCCTCTATCTTTTGGGTATCAACTCTAATTCTATCATTGAAAACTATGTGGCCCAAGAACGCCACAGACTCAAGCCAAAACTCACATTTAGAGAACTTAGCATATAACTCCTTATCTTTCATAGCTTGAAGAACTATTCTACGATGGCTAGCATGATCTTCTTCATTCCTTGAATATATTAGTATGTCATCAATGAAGACGATAACAAACATATCTAAATAAGGTTTGAAAACTCTATTCATAAGGTGCATGAACGCTGCAGGTGCATTGGTTAAACCAAACGACATGACCAGAAACTCATAGTGACCATAACAGGTCTTGAATGCTGTCTTGGGAATATCACATTCCCTTACTTTCAACTGATGGTAGCCATATCTGAGGTCTATCTTAGAAAAACAAGAAGCACTCTGAAGCTGATCGAAAAGATCATCCATTCTCGGAAGACGATACTTGTTCTTGATGGTAACCTTGTTCAACTGACGATAATCTATACACATCCTAAGGGAACCATTTTTCTTTCTCACAAATAAGACTGGAGCGCCCTAAGGTGAGACACTTGCTCGAATAAAGCCCTTATAAGGGAGATCTTTCAACTATTCTTTAAGCTTTTTCAACTCTGTTGGTGCCATTTTATATGCCAGAATAGAGATAGGACGAGTATCTAGAAGAACATCTATAAAGAAGTCTATCTCTCTCTCAAGAGGAACTCTGGGTAGATCATCTGAAAAAACTTCTAGAAACTCTTTTACTATAGGAACTGATTGAATAGGATGTATCTCAACACTAGAGTCATTAACTCGGACTAAGTGGTAGACATACCCTTTGGAAACTAACTTTCTTTGCCTTAAGGTACGAAATAAAATGACCCTTAGGCACTGCTGAACTACTTTTCCACTCTAAGACTAGCTCATTAGGAATTTGAAACTTGACAACTCGAGTTCTACAATCAATGGAGGCATAATAGGCATGAAGCCACTCCATACCTAGAATGACGTCAAAATCTACCATGTCTAACTCAATTAAATCAGCCATGGTGTCTTTGTGATTGATGGAAATGACACAATCACGATAAACTCGCTCAGCTAGAATAAACTCCCCAACAAGTATAGAAACACAAAAGAGTTCACAGAGTTTATTAGGAATAACATCAAACTTATTTGCAACAGAAGAGGTTACAAAAGATAAACTTGCTCCTGGTCTAGCAAAGCATAAACATCAAAAGTAAAGACTTTGATCATACCAGTGACAACATCTGAACAGTTCTCTTGCTCTTAGAGACTAGTGATTGCATAAAAGAGGTTTACTCCTCAACCAGTACCGGATCTAGCTCCTCTAGGTGCTGCCCCATCTGGTAGTGCAACTGATGAAGATTGGGCTCTATTGCCCTAATTTTCACTACCTTGCCTGTTCTAAGGGCACTCTTTCATGAAGTGACCCTCTTGTCCACACTTGAAACAACCTGACTGGCCCTCACGACACTTACCTGGGTGGGTTCTACCACACCTAGCACATGCAGGAGCCCAGTTACCTCCTTGTGCCACACTACCCTAAGACTGTGCAGGTCTAGCTGCAAATTCTAACGATTATACTCACCTTTCTTTCTGGGTGCAGGTGCACTAGCAGATGATGGGGCATGTCCCTTTTTCTTTTTTTGAAAGGGTGAACGGTTCACATTACTTTTCTGCTGCCCGAACTCATTCCCTATCTTAGCCTTTTTGTGTTTTAACTCCTCCCTATCTCTCAGTTTCTCTTCCTCAACCTGCTGCACATATACCATTAACCTTGATACAACTATGTCCCCAATTAGCATCGCTCATCTGCCCTCTTTGCTTGATAGACAGGACAACCCAGCAACAAACAAACTCATTTTACTCCTCATATCCGCAACAATCTTCGGAGCATAGCGTGATAGTTGGGTGAACTTCGACCCATACTCATGAACACTTAGTGACTCTAGCTTAAGGGTAAGGAACTCTCGTACCTTAGCCTCTTTCAGTTCTCGGGGAAATAAACACCCCAAGAAAGCTTTCTCAAAACATACCCAACTCGTAGGTGGTGCTTCATCAGCTCTGCCCTTCTTCCACTGATCGAACCAAATCCTAGCGACACTCTTCATTTGGTATGTAGCTAGTTCCACCCTCTCAGTAATAGCAACTTTCATGACATCAAATACCTTTTGCAACTCCTCAATAAAGTTCTCTGGATCCTCAGTAGTGCTTGAACCATTGAAACCTGGAGGGTTCATCCTCGAGAACTCACGAATCCTCAAAGTGTCAGCCTTTTCTTGTCGAGCTCCTCTTCGTTGTCCAACCTTGTTAGTCACAGCTTGACTTAGCATCCTTATTGCTTCTCTGAACTCAGCATTAGTAACTTCTCCTTGGGATTGTACTTCACGTGCATTAGGTACCCCTTTCTCTTAAACGTTCCTCCTAGCAGGACGACCTCGGATAGCTCTTCGAAGAGGCATAATTATCTGAAAACACACGCAAGCATGAATTAGAAGAAACTTTTTAGAGATCAAACTCTAACGCACAAAATGAGTATGAAAGAAGTGAGAAATTTTCCTAAGTGTCGCACCCTCCTAATTATAGATGTGGCACGCTTCACACTGATAATTAGGACTCTACTAACACGGCTTCATAGACTCCCTAGGAATCTTGAAATCTGTGCTCTGATACTATGTTTGTCACTCCCCGAGCCTACACCCCGCACGTGGCTGGCACTCGAGAACCATTGTTGGCCCCAAGCGAACCCTTGGCCGAGCTTACTTACTCAGTAGAAGACTCTAAGCATTATTACAATGATCAAATTCACTTACTCAATTGTTAAATAAAATAACTTAGAATGTTTAAAAGTCAACATTCAACTTGGCCAAAGTGGCAACTTAAGTCTTAACATAAGAAATAACAATGTAAAGACAACTAAACTACTAACTATCTGACTGTCTATGAAGACTCTAAAACAAAGAGGGATGTTTCGACAACACCCCAATCATCCTAACAATGAAATACTGAAAGCAAATTAAAAAGAGTCCTCCAGAATGCAAGGAGGCTCACCAACTAACTCTGAGTGCTTAATTGGATCAACGAGGCACTAGGTGATGATCCTGGTTACCTGTGTGTGCATCATAAGAAGATGCAGGACAACTGACATTAGTACATTGAACGTATGAGTATGCGAGTTGGAATGCTAAACACATCATAGGCTTGAAAAGAATCTGAAAGAAACACTTACCTTGGCTTTACTCAACTGCTGAATAACTTAACTCAATATAAAACGATAAACATATGCAATATATAGAAACCTTGTAAAACAGTGGAAAACAACTTAGTTCTATAATAAAGTAATATAGTTTCTGTGGGAGATTCTCTAACCGACAACCACCATTATGAGCCTACGTGGTGATACATTGTCTTGCCCACGTTGCCAGAACTTTCCTATACTTTGCCGTTATATAGAACGCCTTAACTAAGTGGATCCACTAGTCTATGCTAAAACCATCTTAAGGAAACATTTAAAATGTATGATCCTTTACTACCCATGATGGCTACATGGTTTCTGGAGACTTGAGTTAATATGAATTCGCATCCCCATATCGGTGCTCAATACTACTCCCAAAATATACTTAGCTCATATGTTTTTAAAACAAACTTCTTTTTTTTGGTTTGAGATAATTACTTAAAACTTGGCTTAAAAGCTCTCTTGGAATCGATGTTCCCTTGGTTGTTCAAATGTGAAAACATTTTAAACTCTTGGGAATACTTAGTTCCCTTATAACTTTTGGAGAACTGAACTCAACTCTTTACTCTTTTCCTAACTTAAAACTTAAGTCTTAGAACAAAGTTAAAGCACTTGTGAAAGACTTTTGAAAAACTTTAATGAACTTCTTCACTTGCTTTCTTAACTTCTAAACTTGACTCTCAACTTTCCTTGAATTGAATTATGGATTCAAGGATTGTGATTTGTGATAGGAAAGATTTCATGATGTTTAGTAGTGTTTTTAGATAGCTAAACACGAGAAAAGATTAAAAAAAGATCACTGTCTAAGGGCAGGTTCGTGACGCGGAGATATATTTAAATTTTGGACACGAAAATACTTTTTGAGGCAGAACGGTCCGTGACCACTCCGCGACACGAAATAATTTTTCCCAAATCTGGGGAAAAGGTCCGCGACTTGGAGCCAGTGCCCAGTTTTGCCCGACTAATTTCCTTCTTCTTTATCCAGCCCCAATATGCCCAAACTCGGTTCTATTTCCCCAAATTCTTTTTAGATACATATACCTAGCAAATGTACCTAAGAACCTAACTCCAACCAACTCAATAATTTGACGTAATAATCTCAGAAACTTCTCAATCTCAGCCCAATTCAAGAATGACATCAAATTCAAGAATACATATCAAGGACATCAACTTTCAAACTCTTTTAGGACAAATTCACACTGAAATAAACGTGTTTGGCACGTGGGTGAACGAACCCAATGTTATGAAAGCCTCACATACCTTGTAGGATTAAATCCTTGGCGAAATCCACACGAAAATCTCCATGAAATTGACGAACTTTGAACTTTTCTTCTCCTTTCTCCTCTTTTCTCTTTTCTCCAAGCCCTAGCGTGAACTTCAACTTTTCTAAACTGGTCTAATTCTGATTAGAACCTAAATTAATTACCAAAAACGAAATAAAACATTTGGGCAAGGAAAAGACTAAAATACCCTTCCAAAATTTGGATTAGAGTTTCCTTATCTCAACAAACCAAATTCCAAAGGGCATATCTCACTCGTACAAACTTGGAACCGTGCAAACTCTGCAGCGTTGAAAAGGTAATTTAACGATCTTTCCTACGGTATCTGGAAACACACCTAAATCATCTTTAGCTAGGAGTTATGGTCGTTTGAAGTTGACCAAAAACCCAAACTTAACATATTTCTAGATTTTTTCATTCTTTCCTAAAATGACTATTTCCAATTCTAACTCTTTCTAGTTCTTTCAATTTAGCGAGATGTTACACTAAGCTTGTTTTATTAAATAATAAAAGTATTTTGTACCAATAGAGTACATGAATGTGTATCTTAATGAAGTCTTTGCTGAGTATTTGGTTTAAGGCTTCATACATAGCCACCCTCTTAAACTTCTCAGGATATTCCTTTTAGAAACTCGAACTAAGTCATGTTCCAATTGATGAACACCTCAATGCCTAGTAAAGTTCCAATATTAGACACTTTCTATTCATTTGCAAAAGACTTTTACGCGTGTTTTCATTCGTCTATTATGTAGTTAAGTTAACCATATAAAATATGTTCTCCTTTAATTATATGCATCAACCTCAAGTTGAAAACATCTTAAGTTTTTGCGGCTTATTAAGGTGAATGCATAGAATTAAAGGAGATGACATATATTTTATGTGGTTAACTTAACTACCTAATAGACATATGGGAACACACACAAAAAAGAGTTTCAATTTAAATCGAAAGTGTCTAATTTAGACACTTAATAGAAGTCACAGTGTTCAATTAGAACAAAGCTTAGTTCGAGTGTCTAAATGAAATAGCATGGCAAGTTTAAGGGACGAATATGTATAAAGCCTAGTTTTTTTAAAATATCTTGAAATGCATGCCATACTGGTCCATGAACTAGTAGAAGTGTATATCTTAATGTAGTCTTTGTTGAGTCTTTATGTTTAGAATATCTTAAATTTTCAGGCTGCTCAATTTTTATATGAAATGGTCAGCTGATATCATTGGCATCAGGGGCGGAGCTATAACCATCGGAGGATAGTCAATTTACCCTCATTCGTCGGATGATTATACTCTATATAATACAATTTTGAACACGCAATTGAATACTCTTAGTGAAATTTGTGATTTTGCCACTGGTTAGGAGTAGATTTGACAGATACTGAATATATCGCAAAGAACAAAATCATTTCTTTTTGTGAAGATTACTACCCCGCGACATGGACACTAAGGTTAGTTTCCTTAGGGAGAAGCGGCAACCTCATTCATTCATTCTAACAACTCATTTCCCTATTTTCTCTAGATCTAGTCTATATAATGATGATGACTGAGACTCTGTTAGCTATAGATGGACGCGATCAGTGACTTATGATTAAATGTGCACTAATTTTGGTAAGATGGACGACTATTAGTACTCGACCTCAAAGAATAGAGACTATTTTGGGCCTTTTCTCAGCTTTCCTCACTGGAACAACAAAAAATCTAGATCCGGCTCCTCTCCATTTCTCTTCTCTCCATTTTCCCCAAGTTCTAGCTTGGATTGGAGACACATGTCATAGTTTAGAATTAATGGTTGAGATCTAATTGATTAAAGTAAAATCCTAACCATAGTTATTTACTTCCTTATATTTGCTTCTTAAATATAGTTAGAATTAATGGTTGAGATCTAATTTTCACCTTAGTTTTTGTTTTTATTACATAAATGACTATATATGTTCTCAAATTTCTTTGTCAAGTTTTGTCAAAGTACTCATAATCGGTTGATCAAATACGGTATGGATCCCACATCCACACACATGTAGTTTCGACAAGAGTGCGGCAACAAAAGTGAAGAGTTCAAGCAACTTAGGTAGCTGTCACTCAAATGGTGAGATTGTAGTCTCCAAGAGCAATGAAGACCTAACTAACTTATTTGAATTGCTGATAATCACCATTATTTTGGTAAGTTTCATCTATAACTAATTTAGATTGATATAAGTTACATACAAGCTTAGAGATTAAGTGGTCTTTTGGTATGCGGGATGAGATAGACGAGGATGTTACATCGGACTTACATTGCTAAAAGAAATCCTCTCCAACAAGAAATTCCATGGCAGACTGATAAACCCATGACAGACAAAAAGAAAAAGAATAAGTAGCTTAATAAAGGAAAAGCAAAAGCAAAAGTAAAAGCAAAAATATTGATTGGTAACTTTGAATAAGTAGTTAACTAGCATGCTACTATAACAATTTAATTCACAAGTGTATATATAACTTAATATGTTTCTTCATCCAAAAAAACATAACATGATTCAAGTATACATTATTAATTCAATTTACTCTATTATAGGAGGTTATTATTCTATTTTTCATGTTACCTTACAAGCTTGATATGATAGATAATAATGTTTCATCCAAAGGACTCACAAGTCCATAATTTGAGTGAATTTGGTAATCAGAAAAATAAATAATTGATCCATTATTGTACAATGTGGTGAAGAACGGCAGGAAATAGATTTTACATAAATTAGGACCTTCCCTCGAAATTCAATTTTAGGCCATCAAAAGTATTGAACCGCTCATGTCCACTATAATGAGAAATGACACACCTTTTAGTGACGAATACAATACTCAAAACAAATACTCTAACTCACTTTAAATTTAAACGCCTTATGATAACATTGTTCATTCTCTTTATTTTTCCTCACAAACTATTTTTTCTTTCGCACCGACCTCTCACTTCTCTCCACACTTGAGTGTTTTGTGATGTTTATTTATAGTATGTTGCTGAATGTTGCAACTGATGTCATTTGATGACATCATCACTAAAGAAAGAGAGGACCTAGCATTTTTTTAATGACCGTGGTATTTGGACCTCGATTAATTCTACCCAATACCTATTACCTCCCATAAGGTACCTGCAAATTGCCTTGTATACTTACTTCTATATATTCTAAAAAGAAAGACTCAGCAGAGACTTCACCATTAAAAGTCTAATAGTTTTCCTATTTATTAATGTTTCATCCAGAGAAAACAAAGGACTTACATAAATTTGGATTATAGCCTAAATATGGATAACCTCTTCCATGATGCGTGCAACATCATTACCAAAAAGTTGGTCATTGCAGTCCTGCCCATGATATCTGTGATAAGAAGGATGATGGTGGTGGTACCTATGGACGGAGTCGGAGGGTACTCATGAGGACAGAGCTAGGCGAGATGAAAGAATAGTCAAAAACATTATGAATGCAGCTCAAATGTATTTAGTTGTGGCAACTCTGATAGTGACAGCTACCTGCACCGTTGGTTTTACATTGCCAGGAGGTACTGAAAGCGATACTAATAGCCCTAACAAAGGGATGGAAATTCTATCAAGGAGAATAACATTCCGTGCATTTGTTGTTTCAGATGTCATCGCCTTAACATTCTCCGTTGTTGTTGTATTCGCCTACTTTTACATTGCAACAATAACAATAGTATCATATGTACCAGAATTACAAGTTATTGTCCAGCTTTATAATAACGCAACTATGTTGCAGCTTTTGTCGATGGCAGCAGGTCTAGTTGCATTTGCAACTGGCATGTATGCTACTTTAGCATATTCAGTTGGTCTTGCCGTTACTATATGTGTTATCAACGGCATCTCTTACTATTTGGTCTGCTTTATGATTCTTCTTCCTAAAACAAGGCCTAGTGAAAATCGTCTGAACAGATCCATTGTGTGATCGACAATATAAGATTTCATGATGCAGCTTGCAATGTATTTGGTATTCTTCTAATAAACTTATGTTCTATATATAAGCAAACATTTTTTCTCTTCTTCTTATGTGAAGAACTTCATTCATTGAAAATTAAAGTTATCTCCATCAAAGCATTTGGAACTATATATACATGTACGATTTTGGATAGTGGCTTTAATTTACATGGTATAGTTCGTCTTTGTATGTGATTACACTTTTTGACTAGTGAAACCAATTTAATGATCCTGCAAACTAAGTCTTTGATTAGATTCTTCATTGGCATCAGAGCATATGTTATTTGTTACCTAGTTATATATTTTATTGTTGAAAATATACCATTTTCTAATTGTTAGTTTTTTTATATGGCTGATGGATATATCCTAACAAAGAATTGATATTTGTTTGAATTTTCTGCAAGGAAATAGATTAAATACAACCCTTTCTTTTGATGAATTTTTTTAAAGATGTCAAGGTGGTAATACCTCTATGTAATTTTGATCAATGAAAAACAGGAGGATAAAACACTATTGTCCAAATATATTTCTCTTGTTTTCATAACAAAATTTGGCAAAGGAAACATTCTTTGGTGAATATTTGTGCAAGTTTAGTTTATTCTTGTAATGGTTAAGAAAAAATAAAAAAATATGGCAGAGGAATATTAGTGATATAAATGATCAAATATGGTTATGAATGGATCACACTCCCTCTGTTCCATTTTGGTTCTTATGACTTGTTTTTCTTTTTGAATCATAGGTATGCATGCGATAATGATAAATTTTAAGAGTAGATCATAATCAATTTTCTTTGTTAAATCCTTGCGGATCCTTTTATACAAACTGTTGTATAATTATTTCATTACCTGGTTTGTCCTAATCTACAGAAAATTGTGGTATTGATAAGGACATCAAGACGAGTTTCCACAAAACAACAAAAGGATAAGGTGAAAAGTTTGATTGACAATTTGGTTAATCTCTCTCCGCAATCCTGATAAGTCTTAATGCTCCTTTATGTTTTGATGATCTCCTCACAAGTGTAGGACACGGTCCTCTGCAGAGTATGCTCGTCCAGGACCATATGCTATACACCTGTAAGGCTGTCCTCATCAGAAGTTGGTGAGGTCGTCAGAGTACTACACCAACCAGAAGGGACGAGGTTGTTTGTCCAATAGGTAGTAACTTGATATTTGATATATTCAAGACAACAAACAACAAATCAGACTCATTCATTCAAAGAGAGATATTCAAGCTTCAAAACAACCAGGGACCTAATAGATTGTATTATTGCTTCCTGAATCAGTTGTTACTTTGATTGTTTGTATTTGTACGTATTTTGTAGAAATTGTTTCGCCTGTGATAGAAACATTTCAAACTTGGGTGAATCATTGTAAAAACTTAGTTGTGGGCAACTTAGTGTCTTACTACACAGTCTATATTAATCAGTTGGGTTAGTATAGTGGGCAATGTAGTCACTGCTTTGGCTCATTGGGTGATAGTGGATTACGCAAGATAGAGACTAGTAGGTTAATCTCGTGTGTGTTGTAAACTAGGTATTACTTTGGCTTGTGAAGTATAGTAAAAGCAGTTTGAAAAGTTCTGTGAGAACAGGTTGTGGTTTTACTCCCTTGAGCAAGGAGGTTTCCACGTAAAGTTGTGTGTACAATCTTTACTTTTAGTACTTATTTTATTTCTATCATTGTAATCATGCTAAGGACATGGTCCAATCGTAACTAAGTGTACGCATACATTCCAATAAGTGGTATCAGAGCTTGACTCTTCTATTTGGGTAACACCAAGAAAAGAAAAGATCCTGAAGGAATGCTTGCTTTATCCAACATGGAAGAAGGTCAGTCAACCACCCGACCACCTTATTTCAATGGACAGTTCTATGGCTGGTGGAAGAATCGCATGCATGACTACATCAATGCTAAAGACACTGAGTTGTGGGATGTAATTCTTCATGGCCTTATATTTCCACGAGAGCGGTAACAGATTGAGAGCTTACTAAGATGGTTCCCGATATCAGAAAGGAATACAATGAAACAGACATGAAGAAGATAGAAAAGAACTATACAGCGAAGAAGATTCTAGTTTATGGAATCAGCTTTGATGAGTACAATAGAATCTCTGCTTGTGAGACAGCCAAAAAAATGTGGGACTATCTCAAAACAGCCCACGAGGGAACGACACAAGTGAAGGAGTCCAAAGTGGATATGCTTACGACTCAATATGAGAACTTCTGTATGAAGGAAGGTGAAACCATTCACGACATGAACTCAAGATTCACTTCCAGAACCAAAGAACTAAGATGCCTTGGTGAGCCTATTCCACCAAGTAAACTAGTTCGAAAGATTCTCAAAGTGCTTCCCAAGTTATGGGAGAGTAAGATGAATGTTATAACTGAAGCAAAAGATCTGAAGGTGCTCACCATGGATGAACTGATTGTAAATCTCCAAACCTATGAGCTGAACAAACAACAGGGGTCAACCATGAAGGAGGGAAAGAAAGAGAAATCAATGGCCATGAAAACATCTTCAAACGATGGGACTGAGGAGGAGGATGAAATGACATACGTCACTAGAAGGTTCCAGAAGATCATCAAGAAGCATAGAGGCCTTCAAAAGAATGGGTCGAACAGTAAAGCAGCAAATGCAAATTATCTTTGTCATAAATGTGGCAAACCTGGTCATTTTATAAGGGATTGTCCAAGTTAGAAGAAGGAAACTCAGGACTTTAGGCATCGAAGTAGGGATCAGTACCTAGACTATTCCAAGAGAAAGGCTCATGCTGATTAACTAGTGAAGAAAGCCTTGGCTGTCTGGGGAAATGCATCCAGTGAATCTAAGGAAAAGAAAGACAGCCATGAAGATGCCTCGATGATGGATGTCGAAGATGATAAAACTGTGTTCAATTCCATTTTCTCACTGATGGCAAAGTCTGACGATGAAGAGGATCTGGATGAGGTAACCCTTCTCGATCTCAAAAATGACTTAGACACTCTTTCCATTAATTGATTGAGAAAACTTGCTGCTGTATTAATTGACTCAATTGATGAATTAACTTCTAAAAATTTGATGATAAGTGAAAAAATGAGTCTGTATGAGGATGAAAACTCCTCTCTTAGCTCTCAAATGTCTGAAATGAGTGTTAGGATAGGTATCCTAGAGACTGGTAGTTCGCAATTCAATGAGGAACCTGGTACCTCTATGGGTTGGAAGCGAAAACTAGGTAACTTTGAGGTTGAGCTAGAAGAGAAACTGAAGACTTCTGAGTCTAAGTTAGTTGCCTCCCTTGAAAGGAATTCTCAACTAGTGAAGGATCTATGTAAGATCAAAGAAGAGTTAAACCACGCCCTCAAATGGACTGATTCGTCTAAGATACTCGCTAACTTAGCAAATCAGAAGTTTAACAACAAAAAGGGTTTAGGTTGTAGATAGATAGAGCCTCCTTACAATCTCCATAGTAAATATGTGTTTGTCTTTGACAATCTTCTGTGTACCCATTGTGGAAGAAATGGTCATCTAAAGGAAAAATGTGAGATTTTGAGAGGAGTAAAAGAAAGGCAGGAGAAGTTTCTTAAATTGAAGAAAGTTATTATAAAAAAGAAAAAAGTACATGGTCCTAGTTACCATTTCAGCGAGAACACTTTGCCCCTATGGACAGGAAGGTTTCTCATTAAGCCTTTCGATAGTTTTTGGGAACTCCATCTGAAGTGGGTTCCTAAGTCTAATAAGTGATTCTTGTGCAAAAGGAAGGAAACAGTCAGTGTTGGTACATGGATAGTGGATGCTCAAGGCACATGACTTGAGACACTCTAAACTTCCTCTCTTTGGAAGCACAACAGGGCGGTGGTGTGTCATTTGGTGGTGGGAAGAAGGGTTTCATTCTCGAAATTGGCAAGATAGGAAGAACAATTGATCATTCCATAGACAATGTACATTATGTGAATGGTTTGAAATACAATCTCTTGAGCGTATCCCAAATATGCGACAAGGGAAATGAAGTTAAGTTCATGTTTCATAGGCGTTTGGTTAATAATTGTTTAACTAACAAGGTTATTATGTTTGCCAAAAGAGTCAAATATATGTATGTTGCAGATCTTGACTCGGTTGAATGAGACAGTCTTTCATGCCTAAGTGACCAAGCTAACAATGTAGATCTATGGCATATGTGACTGGGTCATGTGAGTACATCCTTGCTGACCAAGCTTGTTGCAGGGACCTGGTCTGTGGATTGCCAAACCTGAAGTTTTCTGATGATAAAGTCTGTGATGCCTGTGTAAAAGGGAAACAAACAAGAGAATCTGTCAAAAGCAACAAAGGTGTGAGTACCACCAGACCCTTAGAATTTCTCCACATGGATCTACGTGGACCTGTCAGAGTTCAAAGCAGAGGAGGTAAGAAGTATATTCTGGTAATTGTTGATGATTTCTCCAGGTTCACCTGGAACATGTTTCTGCAGACTAAGGACGAAACCGTCGGACTTCTGATCACCTTTGCCAAAGCAATTCAACTAAAGGTAAATTGCAAGATAGCTAGCATCAGATCTGACCATAGCACAGAGTTTGAAAACTCTCAAATTTAAGGCTTTTATGCAGAAAATGGAATCTATCACAACTTCTCCACACCAAGAACTCCCCAGCAAAATGGAGTCGTTGAAAGGAAGAACATAACATTGGTGGATATTACTAGAACCATGTTGATTGACTCAGGGTTAGCAATGAATTTTTGGGCAGAAGCAGTCAACACAACCTGCTATGTTACAAATAAGTGTCTTATCAGGTCCATAATCAAGAAAACATCTTATGAGTTAAAGAGAGCATACAGTGTTTTTAACAAAAGAACTCTATGTGTTGAAAAGAGCATGCATGTGATATTTGATGAGTCTGATGATAAGAGCAATGATGAACACAAAGAAGACACTGAATTGGAGGAGCTGATTAAGGAAAAATAGGACAAGACAATCCAAAATCCTGGAAGCAAACAGGTTGCAAAGAAAGGTGGGGTAGAAGTCATAGAAGAACCTGGTCCCTCTGTTTCAGCTCAGGAGGCATTATCTCAAAATCCAGAATGTGAAGAAGGTGATTCCTCTGCTGATATTGAAGAAGAGATAACTAGAAAGTCCGGATGGAAACATCAATCTTCACATTCACTGGACAATCTCATATCTCCACTTGACTCTAAAATACAAACTAGATCCAAAGCAAGAAATCTAGTTGCATATTCAGCCTTCATATCAACCATTGAGCCTAAGAATATTAAAGAGGCGTTACATGATGCAGATTGGGTGACGTCAATGCAGGAAGAACTTCATCAGTTTGAAAGAAGCAAAGTATGACACTTGGTCCCCAGACCTCTCAACAAAACCATTATTGGGAATAAGTGGGTCTTTAGAAACAAAATTGATGAGCATGGGATCATTACCAGAAACAAGTCAAGACTTCTGGTGAAAGGATATAATCAGGAGGAAGGGATTGACTATGATGAGACCTATGCTCCTGTAGCCAGAATGGAAGCCATTCGAATCTTGATAGCCTTTGTTGCCCACATGAAGTTTAAACTATTTCAAATGGATGTCAAGAGTGCCTTCTTGAATAGGAATCTGAAAGAAGAGGTGTATGTTAAATAACCTCCAGGTTTTGAAGATGCTGATCTCCCAAATCATGTGCTAAAGTTGGATAAAGCTCAGTATGGTCTAAAGCAAGCTCTTAGAGCTTGGTATGAGCGCATGTTGAAATTTCTCCTTGCAAATGGGTTCAAAAGAGGTAAAATCGATAATACTTTGTTCCTAAAATCCAGAGGTAAGGAGTTGTTAATTGTGCAGGTATTTGTAGATGACATCATCTTTGGAGTTACTGCAGATTCACTGTGCAAAGAGTTTGCTAATTTGATGAGTAGTGAATTTGAAATGAGCATGATGGGGGAGCTTAATTTCTTCCTAGGACTGCAAATCAAACAATCTTCTCAGGGCACTTCTATATGTCAAGAGAAGTATATAAAAGAATTGCTCAAAAAGTTCAATCTGCTTGAGGCAAAAGTCTTTGATACTCCTATGAGCACGAGTGTGAACCTTGATCTGGATGAAGATGGAGTTGAGGTTAATCAGACCATGTACAGGGGAATTATTGGGTCACTTCTGTACCTCACTGCAAGTAGGCCTGATATAGTCTTAAGTGTAGGGATGTGTGCTAGGTTTCAAGCAGCGCCAAAGGAATCACACTTGAAGGCAGCCAAACGAATCACACTTGAAGGCAGCCAAACGAATTCTGAGATATTTGAAGGGAACTCAGGAGGGCAGGTATCTATACTTGTTGTAATGCTCATCATTTTAGAATTCACTTTTGGTACCTTACTACAGGTACATACTCATGGCATGTTAGCTAAATGGAAGATCTAATCATATATGCAAGGCTATATACTAAATGGGACCTGGTACGCACAAGGTTAGTATCACTTTTGCTACACTGTATGTCTGTCAACGGTCACAGCCACGTGTTACCTACCCATTCATTGCATCAGTTTCAGATGTCTCTTCACTTTAAATCCAAGAGTCGCAACTTTTTAGGGACCCGATACCCTTTGTGTTTAAATACATGACTCTGTTAGTGAATCCAAACACTTTAATCTCTTCTTAATCTTCTTTTGTGATTCACGACTTTGTTTTTAAATCATCTATTTATTCTCATCAAAATGACTAGCTCTCATTCATCTTCAAAGCTTCTCATCTCCCAAGAAATTGAAAGCCCCAGTTCATTTAATTTCTCTATTCCTCTCCCGAAAGAGTCCCTTTCCACACCAGTATGTGGTGCTGGTGAGACAGGTGAATCCATCACACCTCATACTGAAGTGGTGGCTTCCCCTGCACCTCCATCTGGGGAAGTTTTACCTTGCTCACCTACGTTCGTCTTGTCCGGTGAAAAATCCTAAAACTCAGAGGCCCAATCAGTTGTGAAACCAAGTGGTGATCTTCCCACTTAAGAAGTAGAAGTGGATTCTACGGTAGTGTCATCTACAATGTCTGAGCAATTGTTTGATGGAGATTTACCTGAAGGAAGGGGCCCTGAGTCAAATATTCTAGCAGTAGCGGCAGAATTAGTGGTCGTGCAAAGTTTGGCCTCGCTCAAAGGAGATGCTCAACCAACTCTGTTGGAACAAGAGTTGAGGTCGCCAGAGCAGGTCCTACACAGTGTTCAACCTGTGTTTGACCAAACTCCTAAGTCATTTGACATTGCTAGTGAAGAAGAAGATGAAGAAGAAGTTCCTTTGAAATGGAGCAAGAAAGGGGTTCGCGGTGCAAACTTCTCGACATCAAGTGTCCCAGATCTAGAAGGATTCAACACTATTCCTATCACCGACCTCAACAATGTGCCTGCTGAGTCTGCAAAAGAAAGGAAAAGAAAGGGGAAAGGAAAACTGGTTACATCCTACACAAATGGGGACAAGAAGAGGTATGACACCAGGAGTGAGATGCAGAAGGTCATGGGAAGTGCCATAGCAGCAAATGTAATTCAGATGGAAAGAATTAGGAAGAGAAGAAGGGAAGGTTATCTGCCTGAAGAACCCACCTCAACCCCTTTGCCTATTGGGTCCAGTGATACAGAGTCTGATGATGCTGTTGTGTATGTGGAAAAAAGAAGGAAGGAAGCAGAGGTTGATAGGGTCAAATCAAAGGGGGTTCAAAAATCAACAAAGAAATCTCCTGTAAATAAAGTGAGTAAAATGGATACTAAGCAGTCAAAACCAATCAAGGTACCAGGTCCTCGTATTCAAAATCCATTAGAAGAAAAGGAGATGACCAGGGAAGCACGGATAGAAGAAATGGAGAACCAAAAGGTGTTAAACGGTAGAGTCTTCGATCTTGATATTCTTACAAAACCTGGATTGTCCACTCTCTTTGATTCAGTTTCCCTGCAAAGTTGGGATCATTTATTTAAACCCCCCAGTACCATACTTGCATGAACCTGAGGTGTGCAAATTTTACTATAAGATGGAACTTCTAGATGATGGAGGAATCAGGACTATTGTCAAAGATGTCAAAATCCATCTCGATGAGGAAACTTTAGGGATTATGCTGTGTGTGCCTGTGAAGGGGATCCGGTCAATTGAAGGATGCAAACCCTCAAGTGGGTTCACTACATACGCGACAAAGAGAAAGGGGGGACATAAAGCGAGCAGGTCTGCCAAAGAAGTTTCTGAAGGGGGAATATCAGTTATTCTTTGAGTTCATCAATAAGGTACTTGTACCAAGGACAGAAAAGAGAACTGTAGCATCTGTTGCTGACCTTTTTATCATGGAAAAGCCGGATGAACTCGAGGAAATCAATCTCCCTTCTATAATGCTTGAACATATGCACAGGGTGATGACTTGAAAAATAGCCAAACATGGCATCCTTTATGGCTACTTGCTAAACTATATGTTCAAACATTTACCTGGTACCACCAAGCAAATGATTATTGTTGTTACCCTTGTAGAATGTGAATGTGTTAAAGGGAAGGCCAAGGTTAGGTCTTAGGTAGAAGATCTCCTAGAGCAACAGGCTACTCTCAAACAAGAATTGACTGATCTAACAGGGGTTCTCAATGACAAGGAGGTTGAGATTGCGTAACTTAAGTCTCAGTTGTAGAAAGTTGTCTCGAACGGACCGAGTACCAGTGGTGTGGATGAGCAAGTGATGCATAAGTTGAGAGCTAAGAACGAACAGTTGCTGAAGACAAATGCCTCACTTAGTGAGGAAGTCAAAGCTATCAACAAGCAAGTCATTTAGGCACATGAGGCTTCAAACGAGCGGATGTCCTTGCTAATGCGAACCCTTACTCCCCTTCCTCCTCCATTCTAAACGAGTCTAGTTTCTCTAGTTTCTTCATCCTTGTGTCAAAACTCTAGTGGCTACGTGTACTGTTTTGGCTGATTCATGTGGTCAGCTTTTGTGATCTAATGACGTTTTCTATTGTGCCCTATTTAGTATGTTTTGATATTCTCTTTTCTGCTTACATGTACATGTTCTGTGTGGACCATGACCTTGAATTCTTAAATGTTTTGCATGCAACTCGCATATGTTTACTGCTATTCCTTTTCAATGATGTCAAAACGGGGAATTAAGGTGAACTGTTGTGAAATTCGAGAAAGGAACTGAACTAAGGGGGAAGAACAATGATAGGGGGAACATTGACCAGGGAAATTAATGTATGTTTGAATGAATGTTGAACACTCAAGAGAGGTTTCTCGTAGGTTGTTTGTCATCATCAAAAAGGGGGAAATTGATAAGTATTAATGCTCCCAGATATTTTGATGATCTCCTCACAAGTACAGGGACCCGGTCCTCTGCAGAGTATGCTCGTCCAGGACCATATGCTATACACCTAGAAAGTTGTCCGCGTCAGAAGTTGGTGAGGTCGTCAGAGTACTACACCAACCAGAAGGGACGAGGTTGTTTGTGCAGTGGGTATTAACTTGATGTTTGATATATTCAAGACAACAAACAACAAATCAGACTCATTCATTCAAAGAGAGATATTCAAGCTTCAAAACAACAAGAGACCTAATAGATTGTATTATTGCTGATTGCTTATATTTGTGCGTATATTGTAAGAATCGTTTAGCTTGTGATAGAAACGTTTCAAACTTGGATGAATCATTGTAAGAACTTAGTTGTGGGCAACTTAGTGTCTTACTTTAAAGCCTATATTAATCAGTTGGGTTAGTATAGTGGGCAATGCAAGCATTGCTTTGGCTCGTTGAGTGATAGTGGATTACTCAGGATATAGATTAGTAGGTTAATCTCGTGTGTGTTGTAAATAGGATTTTACTTTGGCTTGTGAAGTATAGTAAAAGCAATTTGAAAAGTCCTGTTAGAACAGGTTGTGGTTTTTCTCCCTTGAGCAAGGAGGTTTCCACGTAAAGTTGTGTGTACCATCTTTACTCTCAATACTTATTTACTTTCTGTCATTGTAATTGTGCTAAGGACCTGGTCCTATCGTAACTAAGTGGACACATACATTCCAACAAGTGGTATCAAAGCTTGACTTTTCTATTTAGGCAACACCAAGAAAAGAAAAGATCTTGAAGGAATGACTGCTCCACCCAACATAGAAGAAGTTCAGTCAACCACCATATCACCTCGTTTCAATGGACAGTTTTATGGCTGGTGGAAAAATTGGATGCATGACTATATCAATGCTGAAGACACTGAGTTGTGGGATGTAGTTCTTAATGGACCTTAGATTTCCACGAGAGAGGTAACAGATGGAGAGCTTACTAAGATGGTTCCCAAAACCAGAAAGAAATACAATGAAACGGACAGGAAGAAGATAGAAAAGAACTATAAAGCGAAGAAGATTCTAGTATGTGGAATAGGCTCTGATGAGTACAATAGAATCTCTGCTTGTGAGACAACAAAAGAAATATGAGACTGTCTCAAAACAGCCCACGAGGGAACGACACAAGTGAAGGAGTCCAAAGTGGATATGCTTACGACTCAATATGAGAACTTCTGTATGAAGGAAGGTGAAACCATTCACGAGATGAACTCAAGATTCACTTCTATAACCAGCGAACTGAGATGCCTTGGTGATCCTATTCCACCAAGCAAACAAGTTTGAAAGATTCTCGAAGTGCTTCCCAAGTCATGGGATAGTGAAGTGAATGCTATAACTGAAGTAAATGATCTGAAGGTGCTCACCACGGATGAACTAATTGGAAATCTCCAAACCTACGAGCTGAACAAACAATAGGAGTCAACCATGAAGGAGGGTAAGAAGGAGAAATCAGTGGCCCTAAAAACATCTTCAAACGATTGGACTAAGGAGGAGGATGAAATGGCATACCTCACTAAAAGGTTTCAGAAGATCATCAAGAAGCACAAAGGCTTTCAAAAGAAAGGGTCAAACAACAAAGCAACAAATGCAAATGGATTTTGTCATAAATATGGCAAACCTAGTCATTTTATGAGGGACTGTCCAAGTTAGAAGAAGGAAACTCAGAATATCATACCTCGAAGAAGGGACCAGGTCCTAGACCATGCAAAAAGAAAGGATCATGCTGATCAACTAGTGAAGAAAGTCTTGGCTGTCTAGGAAAATGCATCTAGCGAATCTGAGGAAGAAGCAGACAACCATGAACATGCCTCGATGATGGCTGTCATAGATGATGAAACTATGTTCAATTCCATTTTCTCACTGATGGCAAGTCTGACGATGAAGAGGATCTGGATGAGGTAACCCTTCTGGATCTCAAAAATGACTTAAACACTCTTTCCATTAACAGATTGAGAAAACTTGCTGCTGTATTAATTAACTTAGTTGATGAATTAATTTCTAAAAATTTGATGATAAGTGAAAAAATGAGTCTGTGCGAGGATGAAAACTGCGCTCTTAGCTCTCAAATGTGTAAAATGAGTGTTAGGATAGGTATCCTAGAGACTGGTAGTTCGCAACCCAATGAGGAACCAGGTACCTCTGAGGGTGGGAAGCACAAACTCAGTAACTTTGAGGTTGAGCTAGAAGAGAAACTGAAGACCTTTGAGTCTAAGTTAGTTGCCTCCTTTGAAAGGAATTCTCAACTAGTGAAGGATCTATGTAAGATCAATGAAGAATTAAACCACTCCCTTAAATGGACTGATTCGTCTAAGATACTCGCCAACTTAGCAAATCAAAAGTGTAACAGCAAAAAGGGTTTAGGTTGTAAACAGATAGAGCCTCCCTACAATTCCCACAATAAATATGTGTCTGTCTCTGACAATATTTTGTGTCCCCATTGTGGAAGATATGGTCATCCGAAGGAAAAATGTAAGATTTACCTACCAAATTAATGTGGCACATTGAATCATGATACACAAATTTTATTTTGGTTTCAAAATTCAAAGACTTATTCATTATTAAAGTGTAGTCGCTGGACTTCATATTCCGATTATGTAATTAAAATATTAGTATTGAATAAATTTATTTATTTATTTTGATTTATTGGAGGGGCAAAATGGTAATCCAACTTGGAATATTGGAGCTTTCCACTTATAATAATATATGATGATATGATATATGCTGATAAGTTTTTCCAAAGTAAGTAGAGGACCATACATATCCAACCACTATTGACTTTCTTACAAAACATATTCCATAAAACAAGGACTACCTTTTCTTTACATAATAAACATAATATTTAAAAAAGAACCATTAAACAAAAAACATCTAGAAATATCTCATTTTCTAATACTCCTCCTTGAGATTTTTCTTGGATACTCCAAATTTAGCCCTTAGAACTTCAAATTTCCCCTTAGGAAGAGCCTTGGTCATTTTGTCTGCAATCTGTTTATCTGAGTTGCAATGAACAAGTTGAACTTCGCCATCCTTCTTTGCTTGCCTGATAGCGTGAAACTTCACACTTATATGCTTGCTACGACCATGTTGCATTGGATTTTTGGCCAGACAGTAACTTCAATGTCATTTAGCTCCAGATCACGTAGAATCTTTCATAATCATAGAGCCTGATTAGTTGCATCAGCAGCGGCAATTTATACTACTTCTGCAGAAGATTGAGCTACCACCTCTTACTTCTTTGAATTCAACAAGAACATGCTTGAACCAAGTGTAAAAGCATATCCATAAGTTCTTTTCATATCATCAACGCTTCTTGCCCAATCACTATCTGAATAACCCATCAGTCACCCTTGCTCTTGCCTTTCGAACCAAATACCATAATCAACTGTTCCTTTGATATATCTCGACCTTCGTTTAGCAACACCAAGATGAACTTGACTCGGAGCTTGCATAATCTCGACAGAAAACTTGTTGCAAACATGAGATCAGGTCTTGTTGCTTTCAAATATAGCAAACTACCAATCAGACTTCTGTAAACTATTGGATTAGCCCTGCCACCTTCTTCAAACTTTGAAATCTTTTCATTGTAAATCAGTGGGGTCGATACAGGCTTGCACCTCTCCATCTTGAACCTTTTAAGAATATCCCATGCATATTTTCTAAGAGAAACGGAGATTCCATCGGTAGCTTGATGGATTTCCGTTCCCAGAAAGTAACTCATTTCACCCAAATCTGACTTTTCAAACTTGGTCTCCATTTCTTGCTTGAACCGATTCACCATAACTCCATTGCTTCCTGTTACTTTAAGATCATCAACATTGAGTGACACCCCAAACACATCTCCTCCTTTAGCCTTCTTCACATATAAAGTGGCTTCATTTTCACTTCTCTTGAAGCCACAATGAATGAGATGATTATCAATCTTACTGTAGCATGCTCGAGGAGTCTGCTTTAATCCATACAATGCCTTATGAAGTCGGTAGACTTTATCCTCCATTCCTGCAACTTAGACACTAGTGTACAATAAGTTTCATTCAATTTAAAAGACATTTTCTCTTATGAGATAGATTAATAATTCAATTCATGATATATAATACTAAAAAAAAATGCATGCATCAATATACCACAAGAGATAATATATTCATCAAACTCAATAATAGGAGAGTTACAAGAAAAATATATGAAGTATACATCTCTTATCTAGTTGAAAATAATTACTTCTAACGTAAGGTACATGTACAATGCATTCTTTGAATTAATATATATTTTATCTCTATCGAAAGAAATTCTTGAGTAGTACTGAGTGGGTCTATAAAGTCTATTGAAAATTTGAGATATAATACATTAAATAGATCATAATATGTTGAATACTCTTAAATAACAAAATTCAGGGCTCATTTATATATATATATATATATCCATGCATCTCGAATAACCGATCAATACTCATGCAATACACATGTACAATGACCGAATATTTACTCCATAAACTTATACAGACCTAACTCAGATGGAGAGTCTATTGTTAGTTTAAGTCAAGTAAAAATCACCCTAGTTACATTGATCCAATCATATATTACTCAGTTTAGGAGAGTTAATAAAGATTATCAATACTAGCGATTAAATACATACTGACTTGTATTAATTTCATCCGATAGGGAGGAAGGTCTAAGCCAACACATAAAACTAATACTTCACTACTATTTAATCTTGGTAATCAAGGGAGGGGCCCATATAACCAAATATGAACAAAAACTCATATAACGATCCAAAAAAATTCTTACTAGGTCGTTCTTATGAATCTACCAATTTCAAATCAATCAGAGTCACTTTATTTTTTGAATTAAAAAATTATGATCAATTTTGTGAAAACGTGTTTGGCCAAAATAGAATTTAAAATATTTCATCCAGTAATTCTTATCACCCATAGTCATTTGCGTAATAGATATACGAATCAAGAACAAAAAACAAAATATCAAAAATTATTTATATTATCTTATTACTATTTTCTAAAAATCAGCATGTTTGTGTATTCATTGAATATTAAATTCAAAACACACCTCATAGATATGCATGCATCTTGAATGATAAATTTTGATGAAAAAATAGTTACTCATACAATATACATATGTGGTGTCATATATTCACTCTAATAAATTTAGAACAAAAGCTAACTCAGATGGAGAGTATATGTTAAATTAAGTCAAGTGAATATCATTATCCCTAGATCCATTGATCCAATCATATATTACTCAGATAGGGAGAGTTAATAAAACTAGAGATTAAATCTAGTGACTTGTGTTAATTTCATCCATTATGGAGGAATGTGTAAAGCCAACACATGAACTTAATACTTCACTAAAATTTAGTTATGAAGACCATAGAGAACAAACTCTATCACCACTATATCATAGTCGAGTAATTTTTTGTTAAAATTATTTTTCAAGATACAAAAAAAATATCATCTAAGCGACCTCAAATTGCCAAATCACTGCATAATAATGAGTAATTTTAATTTGATCATTTCTGATGAATCTTCCAAATTTCAGATCAACCAGAGTTAAAATAAATTTTATCTCCAAAGCTATGTTCAAATTCAGATTCAAACAATTTCAGGAAAATAATCAGATCTATATCCTTATCATATATCAATTCAGGTTAAATCATTCACGTGTAATCATGTACCATAGTTAACATAATAATGTGTAATCATGTATCACCTTAACTATGACTATATTTGAAAAATGGCCGTTTTAGGCGAGGTTAAAGATTAAAATAACTTGATGGAAAACTATATGCACAACGGAAGAATACCAGAATCATACTACTTACATGAATAATAGATAACCAATAATGTTTATGCTAGAACACATATAATTATGCTAGACCACATAAACTTGTTGAAATTTAATTCAAAAATTACCTCTTGAATTGTGAGAAGATACCTTCGAGCGAATCCACAAGTTGGACAGCAGTTCCACGGTCTTCTACAATGATCCCAAGTTCATAATTGAACTTTCAATACTTGGGTAGGCAAATATCATATAGAAAGCTGATTATTTTTTATTCTAGGTTAGGATAATCCCTACTTATAGAGATATTTTCCAATCCAACAAGAAGAGGAAAACCCAGTTTACTTGAAAACCAGAGAAACACACGTTAGTTTTCTTGAACAAAAACTAACGCTCTTCCTCTTCTTTTTCCTTAGAAATAGGATTCTGAGTTCTAGTTCAATATGGGCACTGTAGGGACCACATAATTAATTAGTGAGGCTTCCTATTATGGAAATAATTCCAAATAATTAATTTAATTATTCTTAAATTACAAATCATTGCATTAGAAATTCGTAATTGCACTCCTCTATTTATATTTCAAAATTCCCCATTAAACACTGATGCAATTCCCCATGTTAAGATTACAAATACTTATCAATAAACTAAATTACTGACAGATTTAATTCAATGATTAATTTCCTTTAGATCACTACTTAACTTATTTCATGTGTCGGATTCAAAAATCCACTTGCAAGGTGTGGCACGATGAAAACTTATAAGCTTCTCAAAAAGGTATATCATCAATTGCTATAACGAGACATGGATTCCTTCAACTAACTTATTATTTACCAATATATATTATTATCATCCAATCTACCAAGAATATTGACCCATCTCAGAATCTTACCTTTTAATAAATCAAAATGATAATTCATTTATAAAAATCATAATAGTTATATCAAAATTAAAAATATAAGTACATTTAACAGTTTAGAGGATATGCTTTTGTCAGTCAGTCTAAAGCAACTATCTCTACTTGGTCCCGTTTAATACATACAAAATACACTAGCACAAGAAGTTGGAACTATACCGTTCCCATAACCAAGATAAATGATATATAATCTTGTACTACAATCGTACCGATGGCATGTCCAATTTTCATCCTATATTGTGAACAAAAAAACTTTATACTTATAAGAACCGATGATCATTTAATCCTCTGTGTATAAGCTAAAACTCTACACACTAAATCATCTACTATATAAGTAAACAGACACCATAAACGAATATATGATCTATTAAAACTGAATAAATAATTATTCGATAATAAATACTATATTTAAACATATGACTAATAGTATATATCCTAACAATCTTCCACTTAGATATTTAATTTTGAAAAATGTTAGAATACTATTTCTAAACACATGATTAATAGTATATATACTAACAAATACATACAAAATGTATAAGCACAAGAAGTTAGAGTTTTATCATTCCCATAATTAAGATCGAATTATATTTAATCGTGTCCTACAATCATTAAAGTTTGTCAAACTTCATCTTTGACTATGAATATTTAATTTATAACTTATAAAAATTGACAATTTTAATCTTCCGTGTATGAGCTAAAGAACTCCATACATAAAAATCATCTACTATATAAGTAATGGACATGCATATAAACTTAATGATCTATTTAAATAAAGAATTTATTATATTAAATAAAAATAAATAGACTTATGATGAAGCTATGAGATCAATAGATGTCATATTTTGGAAAGAGGCTATTAAAAGTGAATTAGAATCTATAGTTTCTAATCATACTTGGGACTTGTATGATTTACCTAAAGGTTGTAAACCCATAAGTAGCAAGTGGATATTTAAGAAGAAATTGAGACCTTATGGTACAATTGATAAATATAAGGACTTGTGATTAGGGGTTTTAACCAAAAGAAAGGTGTTGATTACTTTGATAAATATTCTCCTGTAATTAAAATAGTGAGCATTAGGACTCTTATTTCTTTAGCCGTTATTCATGATTTAGTGGTACATCAAATGGATGTCAAAACAACATTTCTAAATGGTGATTTAGAGGAAAAGATCTATATGACTCAACTTGAGGGTTTTGTGGTTCCAGGACAAGAGGATAATGTATGCAAATTGAGAAAGTCCTTGTATGGATTGAAACAAGCACCTAAGCAATGGTATTCAAAATTTAATATCACATTAGTGGATAATGACTTTGTTGTAAATTCATTTGACACATGTGTTTATTCTAAGATGATAGGTTCAGATTGTGTGATGATATGCTTATATGTAGATGGCATGTTAATCTTTGGTCCTAATATGAATGTTACTAATGAGACCAAGAATTTTTTGTCTTCTAAATTTTAAATGAAAGACCTTGGTGAAGCAGATGTGATTTTGGGAGTTAAAATAAAAAGAACTAGTTTCTCTTTGTGTCAATCTCATTACTTTGAAAAAATGTTGAAAAGGTTTGATTGTTTTGATGTAATTCCAGTGAGAACTCCTTATGATCCTAGCATACACTTGAGGAACAATAAATAATCTAGTGTTTCTCAAACTGAATATGCTAAAATAATTGGGAGTGTAATGTTTCTCATGAACTATAGTTAGTCTGATATAGCTTATGCTATTAGTAGATTAAGTAGATATACTCATAATCCTAGTAGTGAACATTGGAATGCTCTTCATCGCTTGCTAAGGTATTTGAGAGGTACTATAAATTGGTGTTTGCATTTTAACAAATTTCCTGTTGTTTCAGAAGGGTTTTGTGATGCAAACTGGGTAACTGACAATGATGAAGTTAGCTCCACTAGTGGCTATGTGTTTACTTTGGGTGCAGGTGCTATTTGGTGGAAGTCTTCCAAACAGACTTGTATAGCACGTTCTACCATGGAATCAGAATTCATTGCTCTCATGTTGGCAAGGCAAGAAGTTGAGTGGCTGAGAAATCTGTTGGCGGATATGCCAATGTGGGGAAGACATGTTTCACCAATCTCTCTTCATTGTGACTCACAAGCAACAATTGGAATTGCCAAAAATAGTGCGTACAATGGAAAAAAGAGACATATTCACATCAAACATGGTGCAGTTAAATAGTTGTTGAAACCGCGTGTTATTTCCTTGGATTATGTAATGTCCGAAAGAAATTTGGTGGATCCTATGACCAAGGGCTTGACAAGTAAAATAATCCTTGAAACGTCGAGGGGGATGGGGCTAAAGCCTATTGATTGAGGTAATGTGGTGGACCTGTTAAGCCTCAATATACACCACATTTTCTATCCCTATGGCGTGAGGCAGTGTTTTATAAGGTTGAGCTTATTTTTCTCTTAATGATTATATAGCCTTAAGGTGGTCTATTTGTAACACCCCACAACTAGAAAGAGCTAGAATTAGAAAGAGTCATTTTTGGAAAGAATGAAAAATTTGGAAATTCGATAAAGTTAAGTTAAGAATGAGTTTTGGGTCAACTTCAAATGACCATAAATCCTATATAAAGATGAGTTAGGTGTTCTACAAGATACTGTAGGAAATAACTTTGAATTATCTTTCCAACACCGCCAAGTTTGATCAGTTCCGAGTTTGTATGAGTGAGATATGTCCATTTGAAGTTGGGATGTCTAGATAAGGAAAGTCAAAACCGAATTTTAGAAGGGTATTATGGTCTTTTCACTACCCAATTAGCTTAATTCGTTTTTGGTAATTACTTAGGGTCCAAACAGAATTAGACCAATTTACGCTTTACCAAATTACACAAAGATTTTTGGCGAAAGAAATCAAGAGGAGAAAGGAGAAGAAAAGGTCTAGATTCGTCATCTTCGTGAGGAATTGATTGCGGATTTCGCCAAGGATTCAATCCTATGAGGTATGTGAGTTCACATAGCGTTAGGTTCGTTCACACACGTGCCAAACATGTTTATTTCAGTATGATTTTCGTCTTAAAAGATTGAGACTCTGATGTTCTTGAGTTGTATTCTTGAATTGCTTTCGTTCTTGAATTTGGGATGAGATTGAGGAGTTCTTGAGAGTCTAAGGTCGATTTTAGAGTTGTGTTTGATTAGATTCTTGTGTACATATGCTTGGTATCTAAATCTAAAGAGGAATTGAGAAAAAGAATCGAATTTAGGCGTATTGGGGTTATAAAACATAGAAGGAACAAGTAAGGAAAATCTGGGTACCAGGTCCGCGTCGCGGACCTATTCCTCAGGATTGACAAAATTTTCTCCGCGTCGCAAAGTGGTCATGGATTGTTCTGCCTCAAAATTATTTTGTGACCAAATAATTAAATGCATATCCGCATTGCGGACTTACTTCCAGACAATGATTTCTTGATCTTTTCTCATGTTTAACTATCTAAAAACTCTCCTAAACATCATGAGATCTTTCCTATCACAAATCACAATCCTTGAATCCATAAATTCAAATTAAAGGAAAGTTAAGAGCCAAGTCAATAGGAGTTCATAGAGTTTTCCAAAAGTCTTTTAAAAACGTTTTAACCTTGTTTTAAGACTTTAGTTTTGAGTTGAGTAAAGAGCAAAGATTGAAGTTCATTTCTTCAAAAGAGTATATCGGGACTATGTATTCCTAAAGAGTAAAATGTTTTCACATTTAAAAAAGAAAAGAAACTTTGATTTCTAAAAGAGCCTTTGAGTTAGTTTTCAGTAAAGAGTAAATGCTTTTACAATTAAGCAAGAGAGGAAACTTTGATTTCCAAGAGCCTTTGAGCTAAGTTTTGAGCAATTATCTCAAACCACAGAAAGAAGTATATTTTTAAACATAAGAGCTAGTATTATATTTTGGGAGTAGTATTGAGCACTGATATGGGGGAGAGTTCAGACTACTCCCATCCCCCATAAACCATGTAGCTACCATGGGCAGAAAAGGGTCATACTTTTTAGATGATTCCTTAGTGCTTTTTAGCATAGACTAGTGGATCCACTTAGTAGTCAGGTTCTATACCCTCGGCAAGGTATAGGACGGCCCTGGCAGTGTGAGGCAAAATACTGTATCATCACAATAGCTCTTAAGTGATGGTTGTTGGTTAAAGAACCTCCCATAGTAGTATTTTGTATCTTTATATACATTTCAGAGTTACATTGTATCTTTGCATACACACAGAGTATTATTGTATTTCCAAATACACAGAGTTGATATCCATGTTTTATAAGATTTTCTTTATATTGCATTTACATTATTTCTTTATATTGAAATAAGTTCAGTTGAGTTGAGTTAAGACCAGGTTTGTTCTTTCAGTTCCTTTCAAGCTTATGCCTTGTTTTAGTATTCCCCTCGCATGCTCGTACATTCAATATACTGATGTCATTTGTCCTGCATCTTTTCATGATACATATACAGGTAACCAGGATCAGCATCCAGTGCATCGTTGATTCTAGTTGAGCTCCAGAGTTGTTGGTGAGCCTCCTTGCTTTCGGAGGATCCCTTTTTATTGCTTTTAGTATTTAATTCATTAGGATGTCGTGGGTCTTGTCCCGAGATCCATCTCAGTTATAGAGGTTTCATAGATAGACAGTCAAATGTTAGTTCTATAGTAGTTTCATTTGCATTCTATTATGTTGAGACTTGAGTTTGCCTTATTGGCTAGTTGAATGTTCGTTATTAACATTCTAGTTTATTACATGGACTTATCTTTGTTGAGTAAAAGTCTTCCATTGAGTAAGTAAGCCAGGTCAAGGATTCGCTTGGGGCCAACAATGGTTCTCGAGTGCCAGTCCCACAGGATCGGGATAGACTTGATGGAATCGCCTACGTGAGTGTAAAGGTGTGGTCACCTTTTATGAAAGAATTGGGTCATCTTTCTAGAGCACTCATAAGACCCAAGGTGTGTGTGCATGACCATAAAAGCACTTTATTGTATCGCGGAGTTTGCATAAAATCAAGGATATGGTATATGTTGTGGGGGTCTCAACTTATGTCCATTTAGTTCAAGAGTACTTCACTTTGTGGATATATGTTGTTACCTCATTTCACTACGTGTCAATTCAAATCGAAAGATATTGACACTTAAGTACATGTTTCTTTCTTTTGCGCAGAAATTATTCTTATTCTTTATCTATGCATTAGTGGGGGATTGTGGATAATATTCCTTTTCTTTTAATGAAAAAGATAAGTTACATCTTTTAACTTTCCGTAATTAATCTATGTAAACATTGCTAAGTCGTTAGTATATGTGAAATAAGAGAGTTACTTCCACATTTATCTCAAGTGTCAGTTTCTTCACTTCATAAGAAAATATTCAGAAGACTTGAAGTTACTTTGTATTATGGCAAATTTGTCATTAAAGTAAGAGTATGTTTCATTACATTGATTATACGTTAGTTTCTTACATACTTTTGATGGATGAAAACATAAATAATTTCCTATTTAAGGATATCATTTGGGAGCTAAACATAGAGAAGAAAACCAAGTCCTTTCTTTCATTTACTATCTCCTTCTTTATTGGCTTAAATAATCATTCTCCCTATTGTGGATTCCTGGGCAATTGTTTTTGTGCAACTCCAAATTTTCAGCCACGAGTGCATGTGTTTGAGAGTAACTGTGGAACCTTGGGGAGCGACCGGCTACAACGAATTGCACCGGAGTCGGACCGAAATCATTTTCAAGGCAGTGTCTTGCCACAACACAGTGTTTGTGTTAAGTTATTCACTACTTTATAATTCCAATCCATATCAATATTGTAGTATTTTTTCCAACAGAACTTTCTAGAATTTTGTAGAGTAATATCTTTGATATTTATACTTAAGAAAAATCTCGATAGTCTAGAATAGTAGATATACTTGAGGTAGATATTTGTTGAAGAGATTAGAATAATCTAGATTCTTTTGAATCTAGAATCATCCCAACATAACTATAAATAGGGATATGATATTAGGCATTTGTAAACAACCAACTCAAACAAAAAAAAAAACCAAAAATAAAGATAATTCAACAAGTCTTCCCAAATCTTCATTCTCTTCTCTAGCTTCCTCTTCTATAGTTGAATCTTCCAATCTTAGTTAACAATCTTGGGCTAACAGAAGGTCTCCCCAATTATACTTTTCTTCTGCTATTTTCTATACTCGATATCTAAACACTAACAACTCTATATTACTTGAATGACCATGTATACTTGCGTGAGTTGGGATTCATCAAGCAAACATACTTACACGATTTTAATATTTATATCATATTTTTAGAAACATATATGGATTATTATTTTGCTATATGTATTGGGTGACTCTTGTCTATTTTGGCACTTGAGGAATGAAAGGGAAAAAATAAGAATTCACGTCTTTCAATTTTGTTTCCGACTATCCCGCCATGATGGCTCCCATCCCGTTGTGGCGGCGTCGCTTTGGAAGATTTATTTCTGCTCTGGTAGGATGGTACAGTGCCGAACAACTTAGTTTCACGAAATATTGTTCAGGTTGTTACACTTAAACATTGGAGTTCCACTTTCTTCATATTTGTATCGAGTTTAATTCATTATTTTTTTAGCAATAGAGTTGCATTTGTTTATATAAAGGGTACTAATAATTTTATATTTGGATATGCATACATTGTATTTAGATTACTAAGATAATATCATTTATGACCACACGTAATGTGATTACATTTGCATGACAAAAGTGAAGGCATAGCAAACCTAAATAAATTTTAACAAAATAATTAAAAAGAGTCTTCCAAGGTCATTACTTTGCGATGAAAGTCAATGCTTCCCGAATTATCGGGGCATAATGGACCCCGACCAGCACAACAAATACATGTGCCCTTAAAACATACTCGATATCCAATTTTGCATATCCGATGACAATCTGAAACCGAAGAGCACGTTTCTCCCATCACAACATCTGAGGATTGACAAAAAAAAAAATTAGCATCTTGTACAAATATTGCAACATGTTGGTTTATTCATGAGAAATTGATAGTTATTGTATTATTAAGGCAGATCTAGAGTTATTCTATTTCAAATAGGTGCGATTATAATTTATATACATTTTAATGAAATTCTAATTTTAATGATTCAATTTGAGAATGGTGGGTGTGATCACTCCTGTTATTGACAACATAGATCCATCATGTTTTGTAAGTTAAGATTTTAACTAATCACTAATTAATCAAAATCTTCTTAATATTATAAGCTTATAATTCAAATATTGTGTATGCTTGTAATTCATAAATATTGGGCTGATTTAAAAATTAGTTTGATATTATGAAAACTAATTATTAATTTTCAGAATACGAAAAATAATTATTAATTCTCAGAATGAGTAAACTAATATATATAATAAAGAGAAAAAAGTTTTTAAGGTTACTTAAAATATAAAATGAGAAAGAAAAATATTAAAAGGTACTAAGAATTAGGTGGGTTGAGTTACAACCCACTTTTTAGCCCCATTTCAGCTTAAGTAACTTTGACCCATCTAACCAATTTTGAATTACCCAAATTCCGTTTAGCCCATCCATTTGACACCCCTAATAAAATTACAATTTGAATAGACCTTTTCATTATACAATCAAATCTCTTTACAATAATATCGTTTGTTACAATATCTTTTTGACTTTTATCACAAAATGTTATTATAAAGAACATATAACATAAGAGAATATATTGGTTTAAAAAATTTAATAATTGTTAAAAAATATTATTATAAATTATGATTATTAAAGAAATATTTGACTAACTTGCACAAAGAAAGTAGAGGGACAAAGAGGAATTAACAAGTAACTAGCAAAAACACAATCAATGAGGCCGTTATTATAAAGAACATATAACAGAATAGAACATAAAAATTGGTTCAAAAGAATTTAATAATTATAATAAAATATTATTATAAATTATGATTAGTATAGAAGTATTTAACTAACTCACATAAAAGAGTACAGGGACATAGAGAAACTAACCACGTGAATAAATCAAACAAGTGACTAGCAAAAGCATAATCAACCAAGCCTTCTCCATGTTAACTATATCAAGCTAAGTATTTTATTTTTTTTACTTTGAAGTGCTTTTACTGTGACAATATACAGGACCATGTTCATTAAGTTCCTACGAATCTTTCTTAGTAGATAGATTATATTGATATGGTTAAATTTGACTCTTAAGTTTACCCTTATTTTGACTTTATTTTCCTTTTTCTTTTAATTTGTAACATTGAAATTATGATGCTTTGACTTGTGTAAGATCTTATTTCTTAATGGTTTAGAACTTATTCTAGTAAGTACATTTATTTTTATTAAGATTTAATTATTTAATTAGTTTCACACTCCTTTGTTGATTTTTTCAATTGAAGTGGCGGTATTGAGAAAGAATTATTTAATTATTCAGAGCCCACATTTCAAATTGAGTTTTGGTATTCCAAGTCACCTTATTTAAATTCCAAATCAAAAGAAAGTTATTGACTCTTTATTTTTATCGGAGAAGGGTCTAAAATGCCCCTCAAGTATTTTAGGCCTGATAGGTGGATGGAGGGTAATTTTGTACCAATTCAAACACTTGAGGGGCATTTTAGGCCCTTCTCCTTATTTTTATTGGTCTTCGAGCAAGGAAAGACATTAGGAACCTCTCAAATTATGTGGTTATAGCATGGATGCATTTATCGACTTATAGTTATCATAAAATATTCTGGATATATGGTTACATGCTACGGTTTACTCACATCTTTTTTTATTATTTTTATTGGTCTCAACCTAGATATGTCAATGAATTCTTGGACTTGACACATAGCAGCTTAGAAGCATAACAGTATTTGTGCGAGTGCACCACACCCAGTAATCTCAGACTACTCATCTTAATTTGAATTAGTAAAACATAAATTATTAAAATAACTCCGAAAGTCAATTATTTATCAAGATGCATCATTGAGTCCTTGAATTATTTTAAGCGTCTAAAAAATATGTGTAACTGCATCCTTAATCAAAACAGACTTTTGAAACATGCCTAAAATTTTGTCTAATATTAAAAGCAATTAGTAACTTGCTTAAATCAAACATTATTATTTTAACAAAATACTTCGGTCGAGACATATAATCACAACCTTGACATTCTATTTTTCATGTCTTTATCTAAAACGCATGATAACAACGATCTTAGTTACCAATATAAGATATGCTTAAAATTTTCCTAACATTCGATTTATCCTAATGTTTGCCTATGATTAATAGACTTAACGTGCTCTGAATTACCCGATTAAAATAAGAACATAATAACAAATTATCTAAAAAATTAAATTCATTATCGAAAAATCAAACGACGTAACCAGTAGAAAATTACACCAACTTAAACGCATAAAACCTTGTCATCCCCTTTTTTGTTAGTAATCCTTGGAGAGATTACTTAACTTAAAAAAATTGTATTTCCTATCATTTGTTTTAATCCTAGTTAGTTATCGTTGTAATCTATTCAGTTAACATAGGCACATTGAACACCTCGGTATTTGAAAGAGCTAAAAATAGAAAGAATCAAATTGGAAATAGCATAATCTGAAAATTTTTAACTTTCACTTAAGTTGGAGTTTTGGGTCAACTTCAAACGACCATAACGATCAGTACAAGATGAGTTAGGTGGGCCATAGATATCAAATTAAAGGTATTGGAATCCTCTTTCCAACGCCATCGAGTTTGCTAATTTTCGAGCTCATATGAGGGAGATATGCCCATTTGAACTCAGGCTGTCCATTTAAGGAAAGTTACCCGGATTTAAAAGGGGTATTTTGGTCTTTTCCTTACCTAATCAGATTAAAACAAAATTTGGTAATATTTAGGGGTCTAAACTGATTTGGTTTAGTTTTACCAATCCTAAAATACGCTAGGGTTTTGAGAGGAGTTCAAGAAGAGGAGAAAAGAGGAGAAGATTCAAGCGTTCGTCAAGTTCTTGAGGTTTTCATGCGGATTTTCGCCAAGGGTTTAATCCCTAAGAGGTATGTGATTTTATATAGCGCTAGGTTTGTTCACCCACTCGTCAACTATGTTATTTTCAGCGTAGTTTCGTTCTTGAAGTTGAAGAATTTGAAGTTCTTGATTAGTTTCTTGAAAGTATTGTTTCCGTTCTTGAATTAGGATGGGTTGATGATTTCTTGAGACAAATTTTGAGTATATTGAGGATTTTTTGCGGAGATTATTGTATACTAATGTTGGGTATTCGAATCTAAGTGATTGGGGAACAAACCATTTGATTCTAGGCGAATTAGGGTTGAAAAATGAGTAAGAAATTTCGCCAGGTTTCTGGGCAGGAGGCAGATGCACCACGCCAGCAGTGTGCCAGAGACGAGGGTCTATGGTTTGGCTCCTGGGGAGCTGCACCACTCAGTGCGCCTCAACCTTCTTCATGTAGTTCAGGGTCATGCCCCCTGCGCCACTCAGTGCGTCAGGGTCGTCAGGTCCCCTACCATTTCGTCCATCTTTCCTTATGAGTTCCCCCGAATCGTACCTATGTTTTCTAATTGATTTCTACACTCCAAGGTACGTCTAAACATCTAGGTCTCATCCATAACATGAATCATAACCTTGAATCCATAAATTCAAATTCAAGCTAGAGCTAAGAGTCAAGTCTTGAGAGTTCCTTCGAGTCATTTCAAAGTCATTTACAATTGATTTAAACTTGTTTTAAGACTTAAGCATTCAGTTTGAGGAAGAGTAGAGCTGAGTTCATTTTCTTTAAAATGATATATGGGAACGAAGTATGCCCAAGAGTAAATGGTTTCACATTTAAGATGAGAGGAAACACTGATTTCCAAAAGAGTTTTCATGAGCAGTTTAGTACAATCTATTTTAAGAGAAAGATTTTTGAATAATAATCTCAAACCACAAAAAAGTTATGTTTTTAAACATATGTGCTAGTTACATTTTGGGAGTAGTATTGAGCACCGATATGGAGACGAGTTCAGATAACTCAAAGTCTCCATAAACCATATAGCTAACGTGGGTAGAAAGGGTCATACTTTTTAGATGATTCCTTAATACTTTTTATTATAGACTAGTGGATCCACTTAGTAGTAGGTTCTATACCCCGACAAAGTACATGAATATTCTGGCAACATGGGTTAGACGTTGTATCATTATTTTTGCATACAAACTGAGTTTATATATATTTTGTTTCAATACCATGAGTTGTTATCTACTGTTTTAAAAGTTGTTCATTATATTGTATCGTTATCACAACTTTATATTAAAATGAGTTGAGTTGAAACGAGGTAAGTGTTTCTTCAGTTTCAGTTCAAGCTTATATCTTGTTTTAGAATTCCCCTCACATGCTCGTACATTCCATGTACTGACACCAATTGACCTGCATATTTTATGATGCAGATACAGGTAACAACATCCAGCGCTTCATTGATCCAATTGAGTTCTAGATTTGTTGGTGAGCCTGCTTGCTTCCGAAGGATCCCTTTTGTTATGTTTCAATTATTTCAGTTGTTAGGATGATCGGGGCTCTTGCCCCAACATCCCTTAGAGTATTAGAGGCTTCATAGTATCTTTCAGATCATGCCTCACCGAAGAGCTATCTGAGGTCATCTGCTAGAAGGAATGTTGAGGATCAAGGGGTACCCAATGCCCCAGAAGTGCAACCCCAAGGAGAGGTCACTAATATTGAGTTTCATGAATCTATTCGGATGTTGAGTCAAGTGGTGAACAACTAAGTTGGGTAACAAAGAGGAAATCGAGAGGATATGGCTGATACGTCCGAAATCTGTGAGTTCTTAAGGATGAATCCTCTAGATTTTACCGATTCAAGTGTAAATGAGGATCTAGAAAACTTTGTGGAAGAGTTGCAGAAAGTTTTTGAGGTTATGCATGTTGTTGATGTTGAGCGAGTGGAACTAGTTGCATGCCAATTGAAGGGTGTCTCTAGGATGTGGTTTGACCAACAGAAGAAAAATAGGGTTGAGGGTTCACTAATTGTGAGCTAAGTTGTGTTCAAGGAAGCCTTCATGGGGCGTTTGTTTCCCCGTGAGCTAATAGAGGCAAAAGTAAGTGAATTCCTCACTCTTAAGCTGGAATCTATGAGTGTGCATGAGTATAGCCTTAAGTTCACCCAATTGTCTCGTTATGCCTAGGAGATAGTTGCTAACATGAGGAGTAGGATGAGTCTGTTTGTGGCGGGTTGTCTCGTCTGTCAAGTAAGGAGGAAAAGACAATTATGCTGATAGGAGATATGGATATAGTAAGACTTATGATCCATCTGCAAGAGGTTAAGGAAGATAATCTTAGGGATAGAGAAGAGTTTCGAAATAAAAAGGCAAAGACATTAGGAAATGAGTCCGGACAACATAAGAGTAATACAAACCGGTCATCTTTCCAACAAAAGCAGAAGGGACCTGCTCCATCATCTGCTAATGCACCTGCACCAAGGAATAGATGTGAGTTCAATACTCAAAATTTCAAAGCAAGACCTGTATAGTCTCAAGTTAGTGTGGCACAAGGTGGAAATGGGACTTACGCATGTGAGAAAGAAAGATGGTTCTCTTAGAATGTGTATAGATTACTGTCAGTTGAACAAGGTTACTATCAAGAATAAGTATCCACTTCTGAGGATTGATGATTTTTTCAATCAGTGATGTGCCGTGAAATCGTGGCACATTTGATGCTTAATAACTATGAAATAATACTAGAATGAAGTGAAATTTTGGATTATTTGATGGGTTTGTTAAACGTGTAGGCAGAATCTGGGTTGTATAGAAAAGTAGAAAATGAAGCGGAACTGATGTTGACCAAGTGGAGTTCACGGCCAACTTCACGGACCGTTAACTTCATTACGATCCGTGGTTGAGCTCGTGAAAGTGAGGCAGTGCTGGGCCTTGAGAAGATGAAGAGCAGGATTAACCAAGTGAAGACCACAGAAGGTTCCACGGGCCGTAGTCCTCACCACGGACCGTGGTAGTTGCCATATAGCTTAACCAGTGTGAAAGCAAGAAAGAGTTGAAAGAAGGTTGAAACCCAAGTGAAGACCACAGGTGACTTCACAGGCCGTGGTCCTCACTACGGACCATGGTAGCTCTCATGGTGCATTTTCCAGTGACCAAGTTTGAAGAACCACTTTCGGGAAGCTCCAAGGCAAGACCACGGAGGGTTTCACGGACCGTGAAGCCCTTGACGGGTCATGGTAGCGGCCATGAAAAGGGCCCAACAACTCAGTCCTAATTCGATTAGGACTCATTTTAAACATTCTATTTTGCATTACTTTAGGTCATTTTAAGATCATTATTCATTATCTTAGATTGGACGACGAAGAACAGAGGATTATTTTTAGATTACGATTTTTGAATCATTGATTATTGTTATCAGTTGGAAATTCGGATTCAGACTATCAGATTATCAAAGTGATTGTTGATTTGCTAATTATTTCCGTAAGTCTTTCTCAATATGTTTTCATTCCAAATTACTGATTGTTTATTTGAAAGCATGAGTGGCAAAATACCACGACTGGGGTTGTGGGATCTATCACGATATTCTAGTTGTAATTTCATAAAATGAGTAAAAGGCAGTCTATGTTTACAACCAGTAGTTCTTAGCTTTCAATATAATTTTACTCTAGTGAATGAACGCACTAGACGAGCATGTATCTGGTATTTGTTCGAGAAAAAAAATACCAGTTAGGAAAAAGCTAAATTAAATTAACAAATTGGCATTAAAGCTCGAGTTCGAGAGAAAAGATCTTTAAAACCATATCATTTCAAGCGAGGTTCAAGGTTAGTAACACTCTAAGGTTAAGATAACATAAGTGATCATTATCTGATTAGGCTGAAAAGCGTTAGATATATTTAACTCACAAGGATTATGTATACATTGATTTGCTTGACACTCAAATTACGAGAGAAAACTGGAACTAATGTTATGGTAAACACAATCATGGTTTCTCATAATTAATTGAATCAATCTTACAATGAAATAGTTTGTTAGTCTTGAACTTGGATTTTGACAGCAGGTTTTGGTCATTATAACAATTCAACCATACCCAATTTACTTTCAATTGTTATTTGTCTAGGAGATAATAACAACATTCGAATAAACACGACAGTGAAACCTTATATGTAAAGAAATTCTCTATGGGATCGACCTCAACTCTAGTTCAGTTCTGTAAATTGACATCGACTGTTTACACTTCTTATTTGACGAGTAAGTTTGGACGTATCAAATTTTGGCGCCGATGCTAGGGAATTTCAATTCAGAAGTGTTTTACTAGCTTTTATTCGATTTGTAGTAATATTTCCTAATTTTACATTTTGTTCTGTGTTTGTGTCTCTCTCAGGTGAATGTTACTGTGTATGCCGAGGACCAGGAGTAAAGGAGCTCCATTGATCCCTTACGACTCAGAACTCCAAAAGACTCTTCGAAGAATGGTGAATGCACAAGAACTTGAGGCACAAAGACAAAGGTTGCGGCTAGAATCTAAAGCCGCTGCAAGAGGTGTTCAACAGAACGGCGGCAACAACCAACTTAGGGTGGTAGATGAGAATAGAGGAGTAGATGGATTGATCCCTCCCAAGTGCCAACCAATAGCTCCAAGGGGTAAAGCTCAGCATCCAGCGCACATGATGTATGATGAAGATGATGCAGATTTGGATGGAGCTGGAGCCACTGGAGCAATAGTGTTACATGCACTACCTCCAGGTGTTAAGTTCACAATCACCAGTACTATGATTCAATTGTTGAACCTAAAAGGTATGTTTAGGGGTGCAGGTGGTGATGATGCAAATCAGCACCTAATGAATTTTGTGGCAATCAGTAACTCAAGAAGAGATTCTTAGGGTCAACGAAACAGCAATGAGGTTAAGGCTCTTTCCGTTGTCTCTTATTGAAGAGGCGACTAACTGGTTGAATGAGATGTCAGATGACTCCATCCAAACTTGGAATGAGTTGAAGGAAGCTTTCCTGGAATGATTCTTCCCAGAATCAAAAGAGCTGCAGATGAAGGACGACATTAGTACACACAAGCAGTTACTAGGAGAGGCAATGCATGATACTTGGTGGAGGTTCAGCCAAAAGCTGAAGAAATGCCCCAACCATGATCTTACCGAAAGGCATCTTAAATCGCCCTTTTATAGGTCTCTAAATTATGTTACTAAACCTATTGTTGATGTAGTTTGTGGAGGCTTATTTATGAGAAAGTCATTTGCGGAGAGAATGCAGCTATTGGATGAGGTCTCAAAGAACAACAGAGCATGGTACACTAGAGATGCGGATATATGAGAGCTTGGGTATACATTTGAGCTTTCAGCTGAACAGAGGAAGAGAGAAGAAGAAAGGGACCAAGACATGGCATATATGAGGACTCAAATAGATCTGCTCACAAAGCACATTGTCGCCAAGTCTGAAAAGGTGAATGTTGTGGGATAGCAAAACAGGTATGAGGATCAGGATCTTGACCTTGATGAGAAAGCTAACTACTTGGGGAACCAAGGGCATTTCCAGAATTATAACTCTGGAAATCACGGTTACATTTCTGGAAACGCAGGTCAGAACTATGCTACGGATGGTCAGTATGATAGGCCATCAAATAGAGATCAAGGAAACTGGCAAAATAGAGATGGGTATAGGAATGATCGCAGTGGTGTTTATGTGTTCCTAGGCAATAGAGATCGGGTAGGTGGTAGTTTCAGCGGATCTAAGCTGGAAGATATGATGGCTAAAGTACTCCAGAAGGTTGAATCAACTGATGCAGCGGTAAAAGAAATCAGAGGTGATTTCTCAAGCATGAGTCAGTTGGTGGACTCTCACACTACCTCCATTAAATAAATTGAGCAGCAGTTGGGCAACTCTCAACCTCACTGAATCAGAGGAAGAATGGATCACTACCAAGTGACACCATTCAGAATCCCAAGAAGGACGGGCACTGCATGGCCATCGCCACCAGGAGTGGTAAAGTTCTTACTGACCCTATTTTTGCAGGTACGAAAAATGAACAGATCCTGGAGCAAGTTGGCAGAGATGAGGATGAAACTATACAGGTCGATGACTTGGAAAATGCTCAGCCAAAATCACAACCCGCGAGAGAAAAAGAGAATGAGGTCGAGGAAAAACTGCCTTTACAGCAGATCCCCAGACCACCTCCTCCTTTCCCTCAAAGGCTCAAAAAGAAAGCTGAAGATGGGAAGTTTACAAAGTTTATCACCATGCTGAAATAACTTTCAGTAAACATACCACTGATGGAAGCCCTGGAGAAGATGCTAGGATATGCAAAGTTCATGAAAGACTTGGTTACCAAGAAAAGAGTTGTAAGTTTTGATTTTTCTAACGATGTTCATCATTGCACTGCCATTGCAATAAGATCTCTAGTTCATAAGAAGAAAGATCCAGGTGCACTCACTATCCCATGCACCATTGGGTCAATTATCTTTGCAAAAGCTTTATGTGATCTAAGAGCTAGCATCCACTTGATGCCATTAGCCATTTACAAGAAGTTGGGATTGGGAGTACCAAAACCTACAACAATGAGGTTGATGATGGTTGATAGGTCAGTTAAGCAACCTGTGGGAGTCCTACGTGATGTACTTGTGAAGGTGGACACCTTCATTTTTCCGGTAGACTTCGTAATCTTGGATTGCGAGGTGGACTTTGAGGTTCCCATCATTTTGGGAAGACCATTTTAGGCAATAGGGAGAGCCTTGGTAGATGTTGAGAGAGGTGAGCTGAAGTTCAGACTTAACAAGGATGAGGTAAAGTTCAACATTTGCAGGTCAATGAAGCAACCCAATGATATGAATGTGGTATCTGCAGTAGAGGTGGTTGCTGATGAGGACATGAGGGTACCCATAGAAGAGAGGATGGCTGTTGAAACCTTAGCAGCAGTGTTGATGAACTTTGATGCTAATTTCCGGTCTGACTACATAGAGACCGTTAATTCTTTGCAGGGTATGGGAGCACACTCGTATGCTCCAAAGAAATTGGAACTCCACTTGAAAAATAGGCCAAGTCCTCCAGCAAAACCATCCATCGAGGAGCCACCGATGCTGGAACTGAAACAGTTACCCAATCACCTCAAGTATGTACTTTTGGGTACTAACAACATTTTACCGTGATCTTGGATGCAGATTTAAATGAAGAGCAGGTGCAGGAGGTAATCAAGGTGTTGAGAAGGTACAAAAGAGCCACTGGGTGGACCATTGTTGATATAATTGGTAAACCTCCAGGTATATACACCTACAAGATTCAGCTTGAGGAGGACTGTAGCCCAAGCATTGAACACCAGCAGAGGCTAAGTCCATCTATGCAAGAGGTGGTTAAGTAAGAAATAATCAAGTGGTTAGATGATGGGGTGGTCTATCCCATTTCTGACAATCACCGGGTAAGTCCAGTGCAATGTGTGCCTAAAAAGAGCTATTTGACTGTGGTGGCAAATGCCAAAAATGAATTAGTCCCGCAAAGACCAGTCACTGGATGGCGAGTGTGTATGGACTACAGGAAGCTGAACAAGTGGACTTTGAGGGATCATTTTCCCATGCCTTTCATGGACCAGATGCTTGATAGGTTGTCAGGTAAAGGGCGCTATTGTTTCTTAGACGGATACTCTGGCTACAACCAGATATCAATTGCTCTTGAAGATCTGGAAAAGACCACCTTCACATGTCCTTATGGCACATTTGCGTTGAAACGCATGCCATTTGGACTGTGTAACGCACCAGCAACGTTCCAAAGGTGTATGATGTCCATTTTCTCTGATATGGTGGAAGACACTTTAGTGGTATTTATGGATGACTTCTCTGTAGTAGGTGATACTTTCGATGATTGTTTGTTAAATCTTAGCATGGCTTTACAGAGATGTGAGGAGACCAACCTGGTGCTGAATTGGGAAAAGTGTCATTTCATGGTAAAGGAGGGCATAGTTCTTGGACACAAGGTATCATAGAAAGGGATCGAGGTCGACAAAGCCAAGATTGAAGTGATTGAAGGGTGTTCGCAGCTTCCTAGGACATGCCGGATTCTATAGGTGTTTCATCAAGGACTTCTCCAAAATTGCACATCCTATGTGGAAGCTTTTAGAAAAGGAGGTGAAATTTGTCTTTGATGAGGCATATCTCAAAGCTTTTGGGTGCCTAAAAAAAAAAGCTGATTTCAGCACCAGTGATTATTGGCCCAGACTGGGCGGAGCCATTTGAGGTGATATATGATGCTACCTAGACTGCGTTAGGAGTTGTGTTGGGACAAAAGCACAACAAAATGTTCCATCCGATTTACTATGCTAGTAAGTCGCTAAATGGGGCATAGCGAAACTACACAGCCACTAAGCATGAACTATTGGCTGTAGTGTATGCGTTTGAAAAATTCAGAGCTTCCCTGTTTGCCACTAAGGTGATAGTTCATATAGACCATGCTTTCTTGATGTATCTCATGACAAAGAAAGATGCCAGACCTAGGCTAAACCAATGGGTGTTTCTTCTCCAAGAATTTGACTATGAAGTGAAGGACATGAGATGTTGTGAGAACCAAGTAGCTGATCACCTGTCTAAGTTAGAGGCTGCAAAGAAGGAAGAAATTGAGCTTGAGATAAATGATACATTCCCGGATAAGTAGGTATTAGCTGATACTCTTGACCTTATTCCTTGGTTTACTGACTATGCTAATTTTCTTGTTAGTGATGTGATGCCCGAGGGGCTGACATATCAGCAAAGGAAAAGGTTCTTGCATGATGTAGGCAAGTACTTTTGGGATGAACCGTATTTGTACAGGTGTGTACTGACAACATAATTAGGCGATGTGTTCCGGAAGATGAAGTGTTGCACATTTTAGAGGCCTATCACTCATCTCCAGTTGTTGGTCATCATGGTGGTGCTCAAACAGCCCACAAGATACTTCAGTGTGGGTACTACTGGCCCACAATTCATCAAGATGCAGTGGACATAGTAAGGAGCTGTGATGTGTGCCAGCGGTAAGGATCCATATCTCGGCGCCATGAGTCACCCATGACACCTATTCAGGAGGTGGAATTGTTTGATGTGTGGGGTATTGACTTCGTAGGCCCCATTGTCAGTTCATATGGGCAGAGATACATACTGGTTGCGGTTGACTATGTGTCCAAATGGGTTGAAACTGTTGCTTTACTTGAGAATGATGGAAAGAGTATTGTTGGTTTCTTGAAAAATAACATCTTCTCAAGGTTTGGAACACCCAGAGCCATTATCAGTGATGGTGGTTCTCACTTCTGCAATAAGGCGTGTAGTGCACTTTTGACCAAGTATGGGGTAAACCAACACAAGGTGGAAACACCTTATCACCCATAGACCAGCGGACAAGTGGAGGTTTCCAACAGGGAGATTAAAACAATCTTGGCAAAGACAGGTAATGCCAACAGGACAGATTAGGCAAGGAAGCTGGATGATGCTCTATGGGCATATCGCACAGCTTTCAAGACACCTATTGATATGTCTCCATATCAACTGGTGTTTGGAAAGGCATGTCATTTCCCAGTTGAGCTTGAGCATAAAACACTCTGGGTATTGAAGAAGCTAAACCTCAGTTGGAGTGAAATTGCGAACTTGAGGTTGGATCAGATCAATGAGATGGATGAGTTCCGTCTGAGAATTTATGAGAGATCAGCACTGTATAAGGAGAGGATGAATCTATATCATGACAAGCATATTGAGAAAATAAGCTTCACTCCTGGTGACTTGCTATTACTTTTCAACTCCAGACTTTGTTTGTTACCAGGAAAGCTGAGATCTAAATGGTCTGGACCTTTTAAAGTCACATATGTTTTTCAATCTGGTGCTATTGAACTGGAAAATGAGAAAGGCGAGAGGTTCAAAGCTAATGGTTAGCGAGTCAAGGCATATCTGGGTGCTCTTGAGGATGTGAAGATTGTAGAGGAATGCAAACTTGATGAAGTCTGAGTAATTGAGTAACTTGCGTCGTGCCGCGATGTTAAATTGTGTGTTGCTTGGGAGGCAACCCAAGATGTAATTGTATTAGGTATGTTCCCTTTTGCCTTATTTTTCTTTGTTTTTATAGAGTCACTGTGTGCTGATGTGTGCAGGAGAGAATAGGTAAAAAAATACAGAAATTGGTGCAGACTGACCATCACGGACAGTCTCACAGACCAAGGTTCCCTTCACGGGCACTTTCACGGTCTGTCAACTTAAGGACCAACCCAAGGAAGCTACTGGAAATTGCATGAAAAAGGTGAACAGAAAGGTTCACGGTCCGTTAGATCTTGAACAGACCGTCTAGCCTCTCGTTAACCTTAGGTACAAATTTCAGTTCCAAGTCAGCATCAAGGAAATTTCACGGACCGTGATACCCTTCACGGGCAACTTCACAGTCCGTCGTCTACCTCAGGTAAGTTTCTTTGCCAAGTCATTGTCATGGACTGGTTCACGGACCGTGATGCCTTTTACGGGCAATTTCATAACCCATAATCCACTACCCAGTAACACCATTTACCCGACCAGACCCGTGTGTAACCCAACTCCAAATTAAAACGTATTTATTCAATTCCAAAGGCCAAAGAGTCAGTTTCTTCCTATTCGTCTCCTCCATAACGGCTATTGAAGGGTAGAATCGATTACTATTCATTAATAACTCCTACATCAACCCAAGAATCGAAATCCTAAGTGCTTAGTTGTGTACGTGTGTCAAGTCAATTCCAAATTTTGGTTGTGCCACTATTTCCAAGTAAGTAATTTTCAATGGTTTGCAAAGTTCAATCTTGCCTACACCTATGTATGATGACTTCGATTCTCTTGAGTTTGGCATGCCTTTGTGATGATTTAGTGCTAATTGATACTGAATCGTAGTGGGTAAGTCTAATTGGAAAGTTTTAATTGTTCTTGTATGTTGGCCTATAACAGAGGGTCGAATTTGTTGGTAGGTGGTGAACTTTAGGTTAGTTAACTTAGTTGATTAAGAAATAGGGAAAAGTTTTAAGTTATAGGAATATCTTGTATTTGTGTAAAAAAGGTGTTAAGTGCTAAAATTTGATGTTGGGAAGAATATGACTGACATATTACCCAGTGTAAGACTACGACTGGTTGTACGGATTGTGGAAGATACCACGGGTCGTGAAGCTTGTCGTAGACCACAGTTGCAGTCTACCCATCTCTCAATTAAAGTTCACGGGCAGTATAATGGACCGTGGGGCACTCCACGGACCGTGAATAGGTCCGTGAACATCCCCTGGTAAAATGGTCAAAGCCTCTTTGTGCACACTAATTCTATTTCAACTACACGAGGGATTTCACGGTCTGTGGTCCAGACCATGGCCCGTCCAAGCTCCCGTAAAGTTCCCTTGTTTGAAATTTTTTATTTTTTATTTATTTTATGTACTAAGTTTCTGTTCGTCTTTTGATTTTGTGGCCCTGCTTGATGATAGATTGGGTGACGGCATTCTTAAGGCAAGGCGTCACGATGATATTACACAGGGGAAGTTTAAGTACCTGATAATGAATCATTTTTCTGTGTTGATTACTAATGAGCACTATATTTCTTAGGTAGAATGGGTCCCAAAAGAAATAATGCTAACAAACCTTCCCCCGTCACTGTTTCGCAATCAAAGGGTCATGACGACTTCGAAGCGAATGGGTCTGAGGTGCAAATAAATGTTACACCTGAAGATCACTCGCCACGGGCTACTAGATCACTGGCTAGAAGAGCTATTCTCCAGGACTCTCCTCCTCAAGCTGCAGAGGGAGGTAGTAGTTCTGATAACGGGGAAAACTCGGGAACTCAATCTGATGCTGCTGTTGGTAGCCAATCTATGGATGACTCGGAGGGCAGTGCTGAATCTGAAAGCAGTTCACAGGACGACACAAGTACCTCTCCACCTGTGGCTAATATAGAAGCTAAAACTGGAGTACGAGAAAAAGGAGTTAATAGAAAGGATGAGGAGGAAATCACCGATGATGATACCATGATGATGTATGTGAACGCTCAGGAACCTGACCCTGCATTGAGACCACAGTTGATTGCCTGTTATCACTCCATGTGGACTGTCAACCGGTCTAAAGAGTTCTTCAACAATGGCATTGTGAACAAAATTGGAGGCTTCAAGATTCGAACAATCATGTCTGAAACTAGGGTGGTGGTAGATGATATCAAAGCATTCTCAGACATCTATCGAATATTTCAGCTCTATCAGTTTGACTGGATGGACAATGCACCTGGAGAATACTCTAGCCACCTGGCCAGAGAATTTTATTCCTCTTATGCAGCTACATTGATGAATTTTGTAGCAGATACGAAAACCACGAAATGTGGACAGAAATACATGGCTATTAACTGGGGTCCACTCAACTCAATCATAGTTTGGGGTAAATCAATAGACATTTCTGAGGCTTCGATTAACAGAATACTGCTTCGCCCAAAATACTCTACACCAGCTTCAATTGGTCTTTTCGAGGGCAAACATCATGAGGTGACCAATGATACCACAATGGAAGAACAGGACTCTTGAGAGAGGGTTTTACGCTGGATTGCGAAGCAGATGCAATAGATGGGGAAAATGCAGTGTAGGTTACCACAACTCCAACACTCATTACTAAAGCTTTGCTGTCTTCTCCAGCAAAGGTTTTATGGGCTGTCGTCCGGACACAAT